>CANTAL010000125.1:600000-886075 GCA_947650365.1 Chamaelirium japonicum
ATTAGAATGGATCATACGAATGAATTAGAATAGATGTATTCATGCGAATGAATTAGAATGGATCGTACGAATGAATTAGAATGGATCATTTGAATAAATTAGAATGAATCATATGAATGCATTCTAATTCATTCGTACGATCCATTTTAATTCATTCTTACGAATGTAACCTTTCTAATTCATTTGTATGATCCATTCTAATTCATTCGTACAATCCATTCTAATCCATTCGTATGCTCCATTCTAATTCATCGCACGATCCATTCTAATTCATTCGCTCGAATGTATCCATTCTAATTCATTCGAATGAATTAGAATGGATCGTGCGAATGGATTAGAATGGATACATTCGTACGAATGAATTAGAACGGATCGTGCAAATTAATTAGAATGGATCATACGAATGAATTTGAATGGATCGTACGAATGAATTAGAATGAATTGTACAATCCATTCTAATTCATTCGTCTGATCCATTCTAATTCATTCGCACGAATGTATCTATTCTAATTCATTCGTACAATCCATTCTAATTCATTCGCACGATCCATTCTAATTCATTCGTATGATCCATTCTAATTCATTCCTACGATCTATTCAAATTTATTCACTCGAATGTATCCATTCTAATTCATTCGTACGATCCATTCTAATGCATTCGTACGATTCATTCTAATTCATTCGCACGATCCATTCTAATTCATTCCTACAATCCATTCTAATTCATTCACACGATCCATTCTAATCCATTCGTACGATCCATTCTAATCCATTCGTAAGCTCGAATGTATCCATTCTAATTCATTCGTACAATCCATTCTAATTCATTCGCACGATCCATTCTAATTCATTCACTCGAATGTATCCATTCTAATTCATTCGTACGATCCATTCTAATTTGTTCATATGATCCATTCTAATTCATTCGTACAATCCATTCTAATTCATTCGTTCGATCCATTCTAATTCATTCGTCCGATCCATTCTAATTCATTCGCATAAATGTATCCATTCTAATTCATTCGTACAATCCATTCTAATTCATTCGCACGATCCATTCTAATTCATTCATATGATCCATTCTAATTCATTCGTACGATCCATTCTAATTCGTTAATACAATCCATTCTAATTAGTTCATACGATCCATTCTAATTTATTCGCACAAATATATCCATTCTAATTCATTCGTACGATCCGTTTTAATTCATTCGCACGATCCATTATAATTCATTCGTACGATCCATTCTAATTCATTCGTACGATCCATTCTAATTCATTTGTACGATCCATTCTAATTCATTCATACGATCCATTCTAATTCATTCGTACGATCCATTCTAATTCATTCCTATGATCCATTCTAATTCATTCGCACGATCAATTCTAATTCATTCGTACGATCTATTCTAATTCATTCGTATGATCAATTCTAATTCATTCGTGCAATCCATTCTAATTCAGTCGTATGAATGTATCATACGAATGAATTAGAATGGATCGTAGGAATGAATTAGAATGAATCGTGCAAATGAATTAGAATGGATACATTCATGTGAATGAATTAGAATGGATCGTAGGAATGATTTAGAATGGATACATTTATTCGCAAGAATGTATCCATTCTAATTCATTCGTACAATCCATTCTAATTTATTCATACAAATGTATCCATTCTAATTCATTCATACGATCCATTCTAATTTATTCGTACGATTCATTCTAATTCATTCGCACGATCCAGTCTAATTCATTCGTACGATCTATTCTAATTCATTCGCACGAATGTATCCATTCTAATTCATTCGTACAATCCATTCTAATTCATTCGCACAATCCATTCTACTTCATTCGTATGATCCATTCTAATTCATTCCTACGATCTATTCTAATTCATTCGCTCGAATGTATCCATTCTAATTCATTCGTTCGATCCATTCTAATTCATTCGTACGATCCATTCAAATTCAATCGCATGATCCATTCTAATTCATTCGTACGATCGATTCTAATTCATTCTCACGAATGTAACCTTTCTAATTCATTTGTATGATCCATTCTAATTCATTCGTACGATCCATTCTAATCAATTCGTACGATCCATTCTAATCCATTCGTACGATCCATTCTAATCCATTCGTATGATCCATTCTAAAGCATTCGTGCGTATGAATTAGAATGGATCGTACGAATGAATTAGAATGGATACATTCGTGCGAATGAATTAGAATGAATCGTACGAATGACTGGATCGTACGAATAAATTAGAATGGATACATTCATATGAATGAATTAGAATGGATCGTACGAACGAATTAGAATGGATCGTATGAATGAATTAGAATGGATCGTACGAATGGATTAGAATGGATCGTACGAATGTATTAGAATGGATACATTCATGCGAATGAATTAGAATGGATCGTAGGAATGAATTAGAATGGATCGTATGAATGAATTGGAATAGATACATTCGAGCGTATGAATTAGAATAGATCGTAGGAATGAATTAGAATGGATCATACGAATAAATTAGAATGGATCGTACGAATGGATTAGAATGGATCGTACGAATGAATTAGAATGGATACATTCGAGCGAATGAATTAGAATGGATCGTACGAATGAATTAGAAGGGTTACATTCGTGCGAATGAATTAGAATGGATCGTACGAATGGATTAGAATGGATCGTATGAATGAATTAGAATGGATACATTCGAGCGAATGAATTAGAATAGATCGTAGGAATGAATTAGAATGGATCATACGAATGAATTAGAATGGATCGTGCGAATGGATTAGAATGGATTGTATGAAAGAATTAGAATGGATCGTACGAATGAATTAGAATGGATAGATAGGAATGAATTAGAATGGATCGTACGAATGGATTAGAATGGATCGTACGAATGGATTAGAATGGATCATACGAATGGATTAGAATGGAGCGTACGAATGAATTAGAATGGATCGTGTGAATGAATTAGAATGAATCGTACGAATGCATTAGAATGGATCGTACGAATGAATTAGAATGAATCGTACGATCCATTCTAATTCATTCGTCCGATCCATTCTAATTCATTCGCACGAATGTATCCATTCTAATTCATTCGTACAATCCATTCTAATTCATTCGCACGATCCATTCTAATTCATTCGTATGATCCATTCTAATTCATTCCTACGATCGATTCTAATTCATTCGCTCGAATGTATCCATTCTAATTCATTCATACGATCCATTCTAATTCATTCGTATGATCCATTCTAATCCATTTGTACGATCCATTCTAATTCATTCGTACGATCCATTCTAATTCATTTGTACGATCCATTCTAATTCATTCGCACGATCCATTCTAATTCATTTGTACGATTGTATCCATTCTAATTCACTCGCACGATCCATTCTAATTCATTCGTACGATCCATTCTAATTCATTCGTATGATCCATTCTAATTCATTCGTACATTCATGCGAATGAATTAGAATGGATCGTATGAATGAGTTGGAATGGATCGTATGAATGAATTATAATGGATTGCATGAATGAATTAGAATGGATCATACGAATGAATTGGAATGGATCGTACGAATGGATTAGAATGCATCATACGAATGGATTAGAATGGATCATACGAATGGATTAGAATGGATCGTACGAATGGATTAGAATGTATCCTATAAATGAATTAGAAAGGTTACATTCGTGAGAATGAATTAGAATGGATATATTTGAATGAATAAATTAGAATGGATCATACGAATGAATTAGAATGGATCGTGCGAATGAATTAGAATGGATCGTGAGAATGAATTAGAATGGATCGTGCGAATGAATTAGAATAGATCATACGAATGAATTAGAATAGATTATTGAATGAATTAGAATGGATACATTCGTGCGAATGAATTAGAATGGATCGTACGAATGAATTAGAATGGATCATACGAATGAATTTGAATGGATCATACGAATGAATTATAATGGATCGAACGAATGAATTAGAATGGATACATTCGAGTGAATGAATTAGAATAGATCGTAGGAATGAATTAGAATGGATCATACGAATGAATTAGAATGGATCGTACGAATGAAATGGAATGGATCGTACGAATGAATTAGAATGGATAAATTCATGCAAATGAATTAGAATGGATCGTAGGAATGAATTAGAATGGATCATACGAATGAATTAGAATGGATCATACGAATGAATTAGAATGGATCGTACGAACGAATTAGAATGGATTGTATAAACGAATTAGAATGGATTGTACGAATGAATTAGAATGGATACATTTGAGCGAATGAATTAGAATGGATCGTACGATGCAATCTAATAAATCCGCACGATCCATTCTAATTCGTTCGTACGATCCATTCTAATTCATTTGCACGATCTATTCTAATTCATTCGTACGATCCATTCTAATCCATTCGTATGATCAATTCTAATTCATTCGCACGATCCATTCTAATTCATTCTCACGAATGTAACTATTCTAATTCATTTGTATGATCCATTCTACTTCATTTGTATAATCCATTCTAATCCATTCGTACGATCCATTCTAATCCATTCGTAAGATCCATTCTAATCCATTCGTACGATCCATTCTAATTCATTCGTACGATCCATTCTAATTCATTCGCTCGAATGTATCCATTCTAACTCATTTGTACGATCCATTCTAATCCATTCGTACGATCCATTCTAAACCATTCATACGATCCATTCTAATTCATTCGCATGAATGTAACCATTCTAATTCATTCATACGATCCATTCTAATTCATTCCTACGATCCATTCTAATTCATTCGTATGATCAATTCTAATTCATTCGCACGATCCATTCTAATTCATTCGTACGATCCATTCTAATTCATTCGCACGAATATAACCATTCTAATTCATTCATACGATCCATTCTAATTCATTCGCATGATACATTCTAATTCATTCGCACATATGTAACCATTCTAATTCATTCGGTGGATCCATTCTAATTCATTTGTACGATCCATTCTAATTCATTCTCATAAATGTAACCTTTCTAATTCATTTGTATGATCCATTCTAATTCATTCGTACGATCTATTCTAATCCATTCGTACGATCCATTCTAATCCATTCGTACGATCCATTCTAATTCATTCGTACGATCCATTCTAATTCATTCGCACGATCCATTCTAATTCATTCGTACGATCCATTCTAATTCATTCGTACGATCCATTCTAATTCATTCGCACGATCCATTCTAATTCATTTGTACGAATGTATCCATTCTAATTCATTCACATGATCCATTCTAATTCATTCGCACGATCCATTCTAATTCATTCGTATGATCCATTCTAATTCATTTGTAGGATCCATTCTAATTCATTCGCATAAATGTATCGATTCTAATTCACTCGTACATTCAAGCGAATGAATTAGAATGGATCAAATCAATGAATCATGCGAATGGATTAGAATGGATCGAACGAATGAATTAGAATGGATACATTTGTGCGAATTAATTAGAATGGATCGTACGAATGAATTAGAATGGATCGTACGAATGCATTAGAATGGATCGTACGAATGTATTAGAATGGATCGTATGAACGAATTAGAATGGATCGTACGAATAGATTAGAATGGATATATTCGTGCGAATGAATTAGAATGGATCGTACGAATGAATTAGACTGGATCGTACGAATAAATTAGAATGGATACATTCGTGCCAATGAATTAGAATAGATCGTAGGAATGGATTAGAATGGATCATACGAATGAATTAGAATGGATCGTGCGAATGAATTAGAATGGAGTGTACGAATGAATTAGAATGGATATATTCGTGCGAATGAAATAGAATGGATCATATGAAAGAATTAGAATGGATCGTACAAATGAATTGGAATGGATCGTATGATTCATTCTAATTCATTCGTACGATCCATTCTAATGCATTCGTACGATTCATTCTATTTCATTCATACGATCCATTCTAATTAATTCACACAAATGTATCTATTCTAATTCATTCGTTCGATCCATTCTAATTCATTCGTACAATCCATTCTAATTTATTCGCACGATCTATTCTAATTCATTCGTACGATCCATTCTAATTCATTCTCACAATTAAATGTAACCTTTCTAATTCATTTGTACGATCCATTCTAAATCATTCGTACGATCCATTCTAATTCATTCGTACAATGTGTTCTAATCCATTCGTACGACCCATTCTAATTCATGCGTATGATCAATTCTAATTCATTCGCACGATCCATTCTAATTCATTCGTACGATCCATTCTAATTCATTCACACGAATATAACCATTCTAATTCATTTGTACGATCCATTCTAATTCATTCGCACAAATGTATCCATTCTAATTCATTCGTATGATCCATTCTAATTCCTTCGTACGATCCATTCTAATTCATTTGCACGATCCATTCTAATTCATTCCTATGATCCATTCTAATTCATTCATACGATCCATTCTAATTCATTCGTTCGAATGTATCCATTCTAATTCATTCGTACGATCCATTCTAATTCATTCCTACGATCCATTCTAATTCATTCGTACGATCCATTCTAATTCATTCGTACGATCCATTGTATTTCATTCGTACGATCCATTCTAATTCATTCGCACGATCCATTCTAATTCATTCGTACGATCCATTCTAATTCATTCGTACAATCCATTCAAATTCATTCGTACGATGCAATCTAATTCATTCGCACAAATGTATCTATTCTAATTCATTCGTACAATGCGTTCTAATCCATTCGTACGATCCATTCTAATTCATTCGCACAAATATAACCATTCTAATTCATTCATATGATCCATTCTAATTCATTCGTATGATCCATTCTAATTCATTCGTACGATCCATTCTAATTCATTTGCAGGAATGTATCCATTCAAATTTATTCGTACGATCCAGTCTAATTCATTCATACGATCCTTTCTTATTCATTCGCACGAATATATCCATTCTAATTCATTCGTACGATCCTTTCTAATTCATTCGCACGATCCATTCTAATTCTTTCATATGATCCATTCTAATTCATTCGCACGAATGTATCCATTCTAATTCATTCGTACGCTCCATTCTAATTCATTCATACGCTCCATTCTTATTCATCGCACAAATGTATCCATTCTAATTTATTCGTACGATCCATTCAAATTCAATCGTATGATCCATTCTAATTCATTCGCACAAATGTATCCATTTTAATTCATTCGTACTATCCATTCTAATTTATTCATACGATCCATTCTAATTCATTCATACGATCCATTCTAATTCATTCATATGATCCATTCTAACTCATTCGTAGGAATAAATTAGAATGGATCGAACGAATGAATTAGAATGGTTACATTCGTGCGAATGAATTAGAATGGATCGTACGAATGGATTAGAATGGATCGTACGAATGGATCGTACGAATGAATTAGAATGGATCGTACAAATGAATTAGAAGGGTTACATTTGTGAGAATGAATTAGAATGGATCGTACGAATGGATTAGAATGGATCGTACGAATGGATTAGAATGGATCGTACGAATGAATTAGAATGGATCATACAAATGAATTAGAAAGGTTACATTCGTGAGAATGAATTAGAATGGATCGTGCGAATGAATAAGAATTGATCATACGAATGAATTAGAATGGATCGTACGAATGAATAAGAATGGATCGTATGAATGAATTAGAATGGATACATTCGAGCTAATGAATTAGAATAGATCGTAGGAATGAAATAGAATGGGTCATACGAATGAATTAGAATGGATCGTACGAATTAATTAGAATGGATACATTCGTGCGAATGAATTAGAATGGATCGTACGAATGAATTAGAATGAATCGTACGAATGAATTAGAATGGATCGTACGAATGAATTAGAATGGACATATTTGTACGAATAAATTAGAATGGATTGTACGAATGAATTAGAATGGATACATTCTTGCGAATAAATTAGAATGGATTGTATATTCGTGCAAATAAATTAGAATGGATCATACGAATGAATTAGAATTGATCGTGTGAATGAATTAAAGTAAATCGTACGAATGCATTAGAATGGATCGTACGAATGAATTAGAATGAATCGTACGATCCATTCTAATTCATTCGTCCGATCCATTCTAATTCATTCGCACGAATGTATCCATTCTAATTCATTCGTACAATCCATTCTAATTCATTCGCACGATCCATTCTAATTCATTCGTATGATCCATTCTAATTCATTCCTATGATCTATTCTAATTCATTCGCTTGAATGTATCCATTCTAATTTATTCGTTCGATCCATTCTAATTCATTCGTACGATCCATTCAAATTCATTAGCATGATCCATTCTAATTCATTCGTACGATCCATTCTAAATCATTCTCATGAATGTAACCTTTCTAATTCATTTGTATGATCCATTCTAATTTATTCGTACGATCCATTCTAATCCATTCGTACGATCCATTCTAATCCATTCCCATTCTAATCCATTCGTACGATCCATTCTAATTCATTCGTACGATCCATTCTAATTCATTCTCACAAATGTAACCTTTCTAATTCATTTGTACGATCCATTCTAATTCATTCGTACGATCCATTCAAATCCATTCGTACGATCCATTCTAATCCATTCGTACGATCCATTCTAATTCATTCGCATGAATGTAACCATTCTAATTCATTCGTACGATCCATTCTAATTCATTTCTACGATCCATTCTAATTCATTCGCACGAATGTATCCATTCTAATTCATTTGCACGATCCATTCTAATTCATTCCTATGATCCATTCTAATTCATTCGTACGATCCATTCTAATTCATTCGCCCGAATGTATCCATTCTAATTCATTCGTACGATCCATTCTAATTCGTTCATACGATCCATTCTAATTCGTTCGTACGATCCATTCTAATTCATTCGTACGATCCATTCTAATCCATTCGTACGATCCATTCTAATTCATTCACACGAATGTATCCATTCTAATTCATTCGTACAATCCATTCTAATTCATTCGCACGAATGTAACCATTCTAATGCATTCGTACGATTCATTCTAATTCAATCGCACGATCCATTCTAATTCATTCGTATGATCCATTCTAATTCATTCGTCCGATCCATTCTAATTCATTTGCACGAACATATCCATTCTAATTCATTCGTACAATCCATTCTAATTCATTCGCACGATCTGTTCGGGGGATTTTTCGCTGGTCTGTGCGGGCTGCCTGCAAGACAAAGAAAAGAGAACGTGAGAACGGCTGGCCCCCTTAGGAGCGCAGACCCTCCGACGCTCAAGTCAGTCACGGTGGCACAACGGCGAGCTGCGGTATACCAAAGTGGTAGGGAAAAGGATTTCGAACCTGTACTATGGAGCATGGGGGTGAGCATTTATAGACATTGGCGACCTACCGCTGTTCGACACGTGGAGATTCTTCCAGGGCCTTCTAGACCCCCACGTTCTGGCTCGCGTGGGTCTGACAGTCCTTGGTACTCGCGCCCTGACATTCTGTCGTTAAGCCTGCCAGGCGGTTTGAGTGGGGGAGAGCATCTTTCTTGTTGCTGCCAGCTGGCTGTTCTGGAATGTTCAAGTCTTGGCGATCTCAAAACTGACTCTGGCGGGCTTCCATGGACGTTAGTCCACGTAGCCTCCGTGGGATTTCGACACCTGGCCACCTTTATGTCTTTCTATGGGGGCGACCTCCGGTGGGAAGCCAGGGCGAGCTCGTCCTCCGTTGCTCCGCCTTCTTTTCCACATCTATCAAGAGTCGGACCTCGCAGGAGCGACCTCTTCGATAAATAGGAGAGTCTTGGCGAGCTTGGCGAGCTCCGGAGTGGGTTTGGGCGAGCTCCTGAGCGAGCTTGGGCGAGCTCCTGAGCGAGCATGGGCGAGCTCCTGAGTGAGCTTGGGCGAGCTCCTGAGCGAGCTTGGGCAAGCTCCTGAGCGAGCTTGGGTGAGCTCCTTAGCGAGCATGGGTGAGCTCCTGAGCGAGCTTAGGCGAGCTCCTGACTCCTGAGCGAGCTTTGGCGAGCTCCCGAGTGAGCTTAGGTGAGTTTTGGCGAGCTCCTTAGTGAGCTTAGGCGAGCTTCTGAGCGAGCTCTATGCCTAGGCCCCTTCAGCCCAATGTGGATCTCGCTCCCTGTCAAGATGATTTGGTGAGCACGGGGGTGGAGCGAACTCCAGGGCAAATTTCAGCTACCCCCAACATTACCCCCTCCTGAGGGAGCGACCAAGGAGACTTTGGCGCTTGCTCAGGAGTCTTGTTGCACATGCCGGGCGGACTGGGAGTACCAGTCATTGGCGGCTTCCACCTTGTGGGCTGCGGGCACCTGCCGTGGGTGGTCTGTGCCGAGAGTTTTGACTGTCAGTATTTCACAAACGCTGGGCGAGCCGGGAGCGTCAGCCACGAGCGATCTCCTTCCGGCGTGTGCTTATCACTCGCGGTCAGGGTCTGCCTCAGGCGAGCTGCGGGCACCAGCCGTGGGCGGTCTGCGCTGAGAGCTTTGACTCTCAGTACTTTATAACACTGGGCGGGCCGCGAGCGTCAGCCATGAGCGATCTCCTTCCGGCGTGAGCTCATCACTCGCGGTCAGGGTCTGCCTCGGGCGAGCTGCGGGCACCAGCCGTGGGCGGTCTGCGCCGAGAGCTTTGACTGCCAGTACATCACAAATACTGGGCGGGCCGCAAGCATCAGCCACAAGCGATCTCCTTCCGGTGTGAGGTTGCCACACGCGGACAGGGTCTGCTTCGGGCAAGCTTGGGTACCAGCCACGGGCGATCTGCGTCGAGAGTTTTGACTCTCAGTACTTTATAACGCTGGGCGGGCCGCGAGCATCAGCCACGAGCGATCTCCTTCCGGTGCGAGCTTGCCACACGCGGATAGGGTCTGCTTCGGGCGAGCTTGGGCACCAGCCACAGGCAATCTGCGTCGAGAGTTTTGACTCTCAGTACTTTATAACGCTGGGCGGGCCGGGAGCGTCAGCCACGAGCGATCTCCTTCCGGTGCGAGCTTTCCACACGTGGACAGGGTCTGCTTCGGGCGAGCTTGGGCACCAGCCATGGGCGATCTGCGCTGAGAGTTTTGACTCCCAGTATTTCACAAACGCTGGGCGGGCCGGGAGCGTCAGCCACGAGCGATCTCCTTCCGGCGTGAGCTCATTACTCGCGGTCAGGGTCTGCCTCGGGCGAGCTGCGGGCACTAGCCGTGGGCGATCTTGTGACTTGGGTATCGCTCCGAATCTCCAACGGTCGCTTCACCTTAAATGCGGCGTGAGGCTCGATGCTGATACAATGAATCTCATCATGAGATCCCGATCGGCGCGAGACACGTGCCTCCTCCTTATTCGCTCTTCTTTTGTCAGTAAATGACAGTGTCGGCGCCGGCGCAGCTTTTTCCACGCGTGGCCCACGTGGCGCTCTACGATTGGAAAAAAAGCGAGCTGTCGCTTCGATTGCCGTCACATCGCCTCGCCGCATGCGCTCGGGCATTAACTGCGGCTCGATTCACCTACCTCTCACCCGTCTATAAATAGGGGATGGGGGGCGATAATTACCGTCGCATGAAAACAGCTCTCCCTTCCTTCTTTGCTTTCAGCTCGCCTTTGCTTTTCTGCTTTCATGGCCTCCGCTGTCGATGCTGCTGCCGCTGCCGCCCAAGCTTCTGAGCCCGCCGCAGAGAGGGCGGTGGTCTGGCTACAAAACCCGAGCGGGGTGCCCGTTGGGGACAGTATCCGGGCGGCGATCGATCTCCCTCAGGAGATCCTCGTCATCGAGATGCCACTCTCGGGGAGGCCGCCCCAGGGTACAGTAGCTTCTGTCGGGTTACTGTGGTCCGGGCTGCGGTTCCCCCTGAGTCATCTCGCCGGGGAGCTCCTGGAGCTGACGGGGCTTTGCCTTGCTCAGCTCTCAGGAAACTCCTGGGGGATACTTTACGGGCTGTCCCAGCTGGAGACCGCCCTGAAGGCGAGGATCCCACTGAGCTATCTGCTCAAAAAGTGGCTCCTCAAGCCCTCGCCGGTCTTCAGCTCCGCGGGCTGCGGCTACTTCTACCTCGCCGGGCGACCTGGCGAGGTGCTCCCCTTCTCCACTATCGAGAGCAAGGACCGCCACTGGAAGGACTATCCTTTCGTGGCGGTCGGCGACTGGCGCGGGCGGTTCAGCGGAGTCCCGGCTCACCCCGGGGTTCCCCCGACGGCGGTCTTCCGGGAGATCTCCTTCTACAAGGCGGGGAAGAAGAAGTGCATCGCTCCCAACCGGGAGCGATCTCTGGACGAGGCGATCCTCCACTACCTCGGTGGGCGGACTCCGGAGAAGATCACCGCTCCCGACTTTGCCTTCCAGCTAAAGGACGGGAAGACCGGCGCTATTCTGCTGAAGCAGAAGATCGTCCGGAAGAAGAAGGAGGAGGAGGTCGGCGCTATTCCGCCGATGCAGAACGCTCCTCCCTCCAAAGGGGCCAGCAAGGGGGCAGGGAGCTCGGGAGGCAACCCCCGCAAGAAGACGGTCCGGAGGCGGGCTTCGCCCATCCGCCTCAATGACCCCGACACCATGGAGATGCTCCGCCAGGGCGAAGCCTCCGCTCCTCCGCAACCTCCTCGCCCGGACGCCGGCCCAGGTCAGCCTTCCGCCCCAACTCCAATTGTCCGCCGCAAGATCCAAATGGTCGAGCCCGACGACCCGAACATCGACCTCCCGCTAACCATGGCGGAAGTCGAATCCGGGATGGCCCAGATGTTAATGGGCTACTTCCCGGGTGATCTAACCGTCCCTCTTCGTGTAGCAGTGCTGACGCCGGAGATGGAGGCCCGCGGGAAGAAAAAGGCCAAACGCGCGGGGCCCGTGCCTTCGAACACCCAGACGGAACAGCGGCGAAAAGCACTGGAGGAGGCGGGCTTGGACTCGGAGCCCAGTTGGACGGACTCCGAGGAGGAGGCGCAAGGCTCCGAGGAGGAGGGGCCCGTCCCTCAAGCTCTTCGGGAGGAGCCCGCCGATCCTGCCCAAGTGGAGAAGCCCTGAGCGAGCTTGGGCGAGCTCCTGAGCGAGCTTGGGCGAGCTCCTTAGCGAGCATGGGCGAGCTCCTTAGCGAGCATGGGCGAGCTCCTGAGCGAGCTTAGGCGAGCTCCTGACTCCTGAGCGAGCTTTGGCGAGCTCCCGAGTGAGCTTAGGTGAGTTTTGGCGAGCTCCTTAGTGAGCTTAGGCGAGCTTCTGAGTGAGCTCTATGCCTAGGCCCCTTCAGCCCAATGTGGATCTCGCTCCCTGTCAAGATGATTTGGTGAGCACGGGGGTGGAGCGAACTCCAGGGCAGATTTCAGCTACCCCCAACACGATCCATTCTAATTCATTCGTATGATCTATTCTAATTCATTCCTACGATCGATTCTAATTTATTCGCTCGAATGTATCCATTCTAATTCATTCGTTCGATCCATTCTAATTCATTCGTACGATCCATTCAAATTCATTCGCATGATCCATTCTAATTCATTCGTACGATCCATTCTAATTCATTCGCACGATCCATTCTAATTCATTCGTACGATCCATTCTAATTCATTCGCACGATCAATTCTAATTCATTCGCACAAATGTATCCATTCTAATTCATTCGTACGATCCATTCTAATTCATTCGTACGATCCATTCTAATTCATTCGCACAAATATATCCATTCTAATTCATTCGTACGATCCATTCTAATTCATTCGTACGATCCATTCTAATTCATTCGTACGATGCAATCTAATTTATTCGCACAAATGTATCTATTCTAATTCATTCGTACAATGCGTTCTAATCCATTCGTACGATCCATTCTAATCCACTCGTACGATCCATTCTAATTCATTCGCACGAATGTAACCATTCTAATTCATTCATATGATCCATTCTAATTCATTCATACGATCCATTCTAATTCATTCGTATGATCAATTCTAATTCATTCGTACGATCCATTCTAATTCATTTGCATGAATGTATCTATTCTAATTTATTCGTACGATCCAGTCTAATTCATTCGTACGATCCATTCTAATTCATTCGCACGAATATATCCATTCTAATTCATTCGTATGATCCTTTCTAATTCATTCGCACGATCCATTCTAATTCTTTCATATGATCCATTCTAATTCATTCGCACGAATGTATCCATTCTAGTTCATTCGTACGCTCCATTCTAATTCATTCGTACGCTCCATTCTTATTCATCGCACAAATGTATCCATTCCAATTCATTTGTACGATCCATTCTAATTCATTCGTATGATCTATTCTAATTCATTCGTACGATCCATTCTAATTCATTCACTCGAATGTATCCATTCTAATTCATTCGTACGAATCATTATAATCCATTCGTACGATCCATTCTAATCCATTCGTACGATCCATTCTAATCCATTCGTACGATCCATTCTAATCCATTCGTACGATCCATTCTAATTCATTCGCTCGAATGTATCCATTCTAATTCATTCGTACGATCCATTCTAATTCGTTCATACGGTCCATTCTAATTCGTTCGTACGATCCATTCTAAAATGAGTTAGAATGGATCATACGAATGAATTAGAATGGATCGTACGAATGAATTAGATTGGATTGTGCGAATGAATTAGAATGGATCAGACGAATGAATTAGAATGGTTCGTACGATTCATTCTAATTCATTCGTATGATCCATTCTAATGCATTCGTACGATTCATTCTAATTCATTCGCACGATCCATTCTAATTCATTCGTACGATCCATTCTTATTCATTCATACGATTCATTCTAATTCATTCGCACAATCCATTCTAATTCATTCGTACGATCCATTCTAATTCATTCGTATGATCCATTCTATATCATTTTAGAATGGATCGTACGAACGAATTAGAATGGATCGTATGAACGAATTAGAATGGATCGTACGAATGAATTAGAATAGAAACATTCGAGCGAATGAATTAGAATGGATCGTACGAATGAATTAGAATGGATCGTACTAATGGATTAGAATGGATAGTACGAATGAATTAGAATGGATCGTACGAATGAATTAGAATGGATCATACAAATGAATTAGAGAGGTTACATTCGTGAGAATGAATTAGAATGGATCGTACGAATGATTTAGAATGGATCGTACGAATTAATTAGAATGGATACATTCGAGCGAATGAATTAGAATGGATCGTACGAATGAATTAGAATGGATCATAAGAATGAATTAGAATGAATCGTGCAAATGAATTAGAATGGATCATATGAATGAATAAGAATGGATCGTACGAATGAATTAGAATGGATACATTTGTGCGAATGAATTAGAATGGATTGTGCGAATAAATTAGAATGGATCGTACGAATGAATTAGAATGGATATATTTATGCGAATGAATTAGAATAAATCGTACTAATTAATTAGAATGGATCGTACGAATGAATTAGAATAGCTCATACGAATGAATTAGAATGAATCGTACGAATGAATTAGAATGCATCGTACGAATCCATTCTAATCCATTCGTACGATCCATTCAAATTCATTCGTACGATCCATTCTAATTCATTCATACAATCTATTCAAATTCATTCGTACGATGCAATCTAATTCATTCGCACAAATGTATCTAATCTAATTCATTCGTACAATGTGTTCTAATCCATTCGTACGATCCATTCTACTCCATTCGTACGATCCATTCTCATTCATTCACACGAATGTAACCATTCTAATTCATTCATATGATCCATTCTAATTCATTCGTACGATCCATTCTAATTCATTCGTATGATCCATTCTAAATCATTCGTTCGATCCATTCTAATTCATTTGCATGAATGTATCCATTCTAATTTATTCGTACGATCCAGTCTTATTCATTCGTACGATCCATTCTAATTCATTCGCACGAATATATCCTTTCTAATTCATTCGTACGATTCTTTCTAATTCATTCGCACGATCCATTCTAATTCTTTCATATGATCCATTCTAATTCATTCACACGAATGTATCAATTCTAGTTCATTCGTACGCTCCATTCTAATTCATTCGTACGCTCCATTCTTATTCATCGCACAAATGTATCCATTCTAATTTATTCGTACGATCCATTCAAATTCAATCGTATGATCCATTCTAATTCATTCGCACAAATGTATCCATTTTAATTCATTCGTACGATCCATTCTAATTTATTCATACGATCCATTCTAATTTATTCGCACGATCCATTCTAATTCATTCGTACGATCCATTCTAATTCATTCGCATGAATATATCTATTCTAATTCATTCGTATAATCCATTCTAATTTATTCGCATGATCTATTCTAATTCATTCGTACGATCCATTCTAATTCATTCGTACGATCCATTCTAATTCATTCGCACGAATGTATCATACGAATGAATTAGAATGAATCATGCGAATGAATTAAAATGGATCGTATGAATGAATTAGAATGGATCATACAAATGAATTAGAAAGGTTATATTTGTGAGAATGAATTAGAATGGATCGTACGAATGAATTAGAATGGATCGTACGAATGGATTAGAATGGATCGTACGAATGAATTAGAATGGATCATACAAATGAATTAGAAAGGTTACATTCGTGAGAATAAATTAGAATGGATCGTACGAATGAATTAGATTGGATCATGCGAATGAATGCGAATGGATCGTACGAATGAATTAGAATGGATCGAACGAATGAATTAGAATTGATACATTCAAGCGAATGAATTAGAATAGGTCGTAGGAATGAATTAGAATGGATCATACGAATGAATTAGAATGGATCGTGCGAATGAATTAGAATGGATTGTACGAATGAATTAGAATGGATACATTCGTGCGAATGAATTAGAATGGATCGGACGAATGAATTAGAATGGATCGTACGATTCATTCTAATTCATTCGTACGATCCATTCTAATGCATTCGTATGATTCATTCTAATTCATTCGCACGATCCATTCTAATTCATTCGTATGATCCATTCTAATTTATTTGCACGAATATACGATCCATTCTAATTTATTCGCAAGAATGTATAAATTCTAATTCATTCGTACAATCCATTCTAATTTATTCGTACAAATGTATCCATTCTAATTCATTCGTACGATCCATTCTAATTCATTCGTACGATTCATTCTAATTCATTCGCAGGATCCATTCTAATTCATTCGTACGATCCATTCTAATTCATTCTCACAAATGTAACCTTTCTAATCCATTCATACGATCCATTCTAATTCATTCGTACGATCCATTCTAATTCATTCTCACAAATGTAACATTTCTAATTCATTTGTACGATCCATTCTAATTCATTCATATGATCCATTCTAATCCATTCGTACGATCCATTCTAATTCATTCGCATGAATGTAACCATTCTAATTCATTCGTACGATCAATTCTAATTCATTCCTACGATCCATTCTAATTCATTCGCACGAATGTATCCATTCTAATTCATTTGCACGATCCATTCTAATTCATTCCTATGATCCATTCTAATTCATTCGTATGATACATTCATACGACTGAATTAGAATGGATTGTACGAATGAATTAGAATTGATCATACTAATGAATTAGAATGGATCGTACGAATGAATTAGAATGGATCGTGCGAATGAATTAGAATGGATCGTACGAATGAATTAGAATGGATATATTTAAACGAATAAATTAGAATGGATCATACGAATGAATTAGAATGGATCGTACGAATGAATTAGAATGGATACATTCGGGCGAATGATTTAGAATGGATCGTACGAATGAATTAGAATGGATCATAGGAATGAATTAGAATGAATCGTGCAAATGAATTAGAATGGATACATTCGTGCGAATGAATTAGAATGGATCATAGGAATGAATTAGAATGGATCGTACGAATGAATTAGAATGGATCCACCGAATGAGTTAGAATGGATCATACGAATGAATTAGAATGGATCATATGAATGAATTAGAATGGATCGTATGAATGAATTAGAATGGATCGTATTAATGAATAATGAATGGATCGTATGAATAAATTAGAATGGATCGTGCGAATGAATTAGAATGAATCGTACGAATGAATTTGAATGGATCGTACGAATGAATTAGAATGGATCTTACGAATGAATTCGAATGGATACATTCGTGCGAATGAATTAGAATGGATCGTACAAATGAATTAGAATTGATCGTACGAACGAATTAGAATGGATCGTACGAATAAATTAGAATGGGTCATACAAATGAATTAGAAAGGTTACATTTGTAAGAATGAATTAGAATGGATCGAACGAATGAATTAGAATGGATCGTACGAATGGATTAGAATGGATCGTACGAATGAATTAGAAAGGATCGTACAAATGAATTAGAAAGGTTACATTTGAGAGAATGAATTAGAATGGATCATACGAATGAATTAGAATGGATCGTACGAATGGATTAGAATAGATCGTACGAATGGATTAGAATAGATACATTTGTGCAAATGAATTAGATTGCATCGTACGAATTAATTTGAATGGATTGTACGAATGAATTAGAATGGATCGTACGAATGAATTAGAATGGATCATACAAATGAATTAGAATAGATCGTACGAATGAATTAGAATGGATCGTATGAATAAATTATAATGGATCGTGCGAATGAATTAGAATGGATCGTACGAATGAATTAGAATGGATCCAACAAATGAGTTAGAATGGATCATGTGAACGAATTAGAATGGTTCGTACGAATGAATTAGAATGGATACATTCGTTCGAATGAATTAGAATGGATCGGACGAATGAATTAGAATTGATCGTGCGAATGAATTAGAATGGATCATACAATTGAATTTGAATGGATCGTACGAATAAATTAGAATAGATACATTTATGCGATGAATAAGAATGGACCGTACGAATGAATTAGAATGGAGCGTATGAATGAACTAGAATGGATACATTCGTGCGAATGAATTAGAATGGATCATATGAAAGAATTAGAATGGATACATTCGAGCGAATGAATTAGAATGGATCGTACGAATGAATTAGAATGGATCATAGGAATGAATTAGAATAGATCGTGCAAATGAATTAGAATGGATTGTACGAATGAATTAGAATGGATACATTCGTGCGAATGAATTAGAATGGATTGGACGAATGAATTAGAAAGGATCGTACGATTCGTTCTAATTCATTCGAACGATCCATTCTAATACATTCGTACGATTCATTCTAATTCATTCGCACGATCCATTCTAATTCATTCGTACGATCCATTCTTATTCATTCATACGATCCATTCTAATTCATTCGCACAATCTATTCTAATTCATTCGCACAAATATACCCATTCTAATTCATTCATACAATCCATTCTAATTCATTTGCACGATCCATTTTAATTCATTCCTATGATCCATTCTAATTCATTCGTACGATCCATTCTAGTTCATTCGCTCGAATGTATCCATTCTAATTCTTTCATATGATCCATTCTAATTCATTCGAACGAATGTATCCATTCTAGTTTATTCGTACGCTCCATTCTAATTCATTCGTACGCTCCATTCTTATTCATCGCACAAATATATCCATTCTAATTTATTCGTACGATCCATTCAATTTCAATCGTATGATCCATTCTAATTCATTCGAACGATCAATTCTAATTCATTCGTCCGTCCATTCTAATTCATTCGCACGAATGAATCCATTCTAATTCATTCGTACGATCCATTCTAATTCATTCGCATGATCCATTCTAACTCATTCGGTGGATCCATTCTAATTCATTCGTACGATACATTCTAATTCATTCGCACGATCCATTCTAATTTATTCGTACGATCAATTCTAATTCATTCGTACGATCTATTCTAATTCATTCGTATGATCCATTCTAATTCATTCGAATGTATCCATTCTAGTTCATTCTCACGAATGTAACCTTTCTAATTCATTTGTATCTATCCATTCTAATTCATTCGTGCGAATGAATCCATTCTAATTCATTCATCCGATCCATTATAATCCATTTGTACGATCAATTCTAATTCATTCGCACGAATGTAACCATTCTAATTCATTCGTACGATCCATTCTAATTCATTCCTACGATCCTTTCTAATTCATTCGCACGAATGTATCCATTCTAATTTATTAGCACGATCCATTCTAATTCATTCATATGATCTATTCTAATTCATTCGCACAATCCGTTCTAATTCATTCGCACAATCTATTCTAATTCATTCGCACGAATGTAACCGTTTTAATTCATTCGTACGATCCATTCTAATTCATTCGTACGATCCAATCTAATTCATTCGCATGATCAATTCGTACGATCCATTCTAATCCATTCGTACGATCCATTCTAATTCATTCATACGATTCATTCTAATTTGTTCGTACGATCCATTCTAATTCGTTCGTACGATCCATTCTAATTCATTCGCACGATCCATTCTAATCCATTCGTACGAATGGATCCATTCTAATTCATTTGCACGGTCTAGGATACATTCGTGCGAAAGAATTAGAATGGATCGTACGAATGAATTTGAATGGATCGTGCGAATGAATTAGAATGAATCGTACGAATGAATTAGAATGGATCGTACGAATGAATTAGAATGGATCATGCGAATTAATTTGAATGGATCGTACGAATGAATTAGAATGGATCGAACGAATGAATTAGAATGGATCGTGCGAATGAATTAGAATGGATACATTCGTGCGAATGAATTAGAATGGATCGTACGAATGAATTAGAATGGATCATACGAATGATTTAATATGGATCATACAAATGAATTAGAATGGATCGTGCGAATGAATTAGAATGGATCGTACGAACGAATTAGAATAGATCGTACGAACGAATTAGAATGGATCGTATGAACGAATTAGAATGGATCGTACGAAAGAAATAGAATGGATACATTCAAGCGACTGAATTAGAATGGATCGTACGAATGAATTAGAATGGATCATAGGAATGAATTAGAATGGATCGTGCAAATGAATTAGAATGGATACGTTCGTGCGAATGAATTAGAATGGATCGTAGGAATAAATTAGAATGGATCGTACGAATGAATTAGAATGGTAACATTCGTGCGAATGAATTAGAATGGATCGTACGAATTGATTAGAATGGATCATAGGAATGAATTAGAATGGATCGTACGAATGAATTAGAATGGATCGTACAAATGAATTAGAAAGGTTAGATTTGTGAGAATGAATTAGAATAGATTGTACGATCCCTTTTAATTCATTCGCATGATCCATTCTAATTCATTCGTATGATACATTCGTGCGAATGAATTAGAATGGATTGTATGAATGAATTAGAATGGATCATAGGAATGAATTAGAATGGATCGTGCGAATGAATTAGAATAGATCGTACGAATGAATTAGAATGGATTATGCGATTGAATGAGAATGGATCGTATGAATGAATTAGAATGGTTACATTCGTGCGAATGAATTAGAATGGATCTATTCGTGCGAATGAATTAGAATTGATACATTCGTGCGAATGAATTAGAATAGATCGGACGAATAAATTAGAATTGATTGTGCGAATGAATTAGAATGGATCATAGAATTGAATTTGAATGGATCGTACGAATAAATTTCTAATTCAGTCGTATGAATGTATCCATTTTAATTCATTCGTACGATCTATTCTAATTCGTACGATCCATTCTAATCCATTCGTATGATCCATTCTAATCCATTCGTACGATCCATTCTAATCCATTCGTACGATCCATTCTAATCCATTCGTACGATCCATTCTAATTCATTCGTACAAATGTATCCATTCTAATTCATTCGTACGATCCATTCTAATTCATTCCGACGATCCATTCTAATTCATTCGCACGAATGTATCCATTCTAATTCATTTGCACGATCCATTCTAATTCATTCCTATGATCCATCCTAATTCATTCGTACGATCCATTCTAATTCATTCGCTCGATCCATTCTAATTCATTCATACGATCCATTCTAATTCATTCGTACAATTCATTCTAACTCATTCCTACGATCTAATTCATTCGTATGATCCAGTCTAATCCATTCGTACGATCCATTCTAATTCATTCGAACGAATGTATCCGTTCTAATCTATTCGTACGATCCATTCTAATCCATTCGTACGATCCATTCTAATTCATTCGCACGAATGTAACCATTCTAATTCATTCATATGATCCATTCTAATCCATTCGTACGATCAATTCTAATTCATTCACACGATCCATTCTAATTCATTTGTATGTATCCATTCTAATTCATTCGCTCGAATATATCAATTCTAATTCATTCTCACGAATGTAACCTTTCTAATTCATTTGTATGATCCATTCTAATTCATTCATACGATCCATTCTACATCATTCGTATGATCCATTCTAATTCATTCGTACGATCCATTCTAATTCATTCGCACGAATGTAACTATTCTAATTCATTCGTACGATTCATTCTATTTCATTCGTATGAGCTATTCTAATTCATTCGTACGATCCATTCTAATTCATTCGTATGATCCATTCTAATCCATTCGTACGATCCATTCTAATTCATTCGTACGATCCATTCTAATTCATTCTCACAAATGTAACTATTCTAATTCATTCGTACAATGCGTCCTAATCCATTCGTACGATCCATTCTAATTCATTCATATGATCCATTCTAATTTATTCGTTCAAATATATCCATTCTAATTCATTTGCACGATCTATTCTAATTCATTCGCATGAATATATGTATGCATTCTAATTCATTCGTACGATCCATTCTAATTCATTCGTATGATCAATTCTAATTCATTCGCACGATCCATTCTAATTCATTCGTACAATCCATTCTAATTCCTTTCTAATTCATTTGTATGATCCATTCTAATTCATTCGTACGATCCATTCTAATCCATTTGTACGATCCATTCTAATTCATTTGCACGATCCATTCTAATTCATCGCACGATCTATTCTAATTCATTCGCTCAAATGTATCCATTCTAATTCATTCGTACGATCCATTCTAATGCATTCGTACGATCCATTTTAATTCATTCGTACGATCCATTCTAATTTATTCGCACGATCTATTCTAATTCATACGCACGATTCATTCTAATTCATTCGCACGATCCATTCTAATTCATTCGTACAAATGTATCCATTTTAATTCATTTGTACAGTCCATTCTAATTCATTCGCACGATCCATTCTAATTCATTCGTATGATCCATTCTAATTCATTCCTACGATCTATTCTAATTTATTCACTCGAATGTATCCATTCTAATTCATTCGTACGATCCATTCTAATTCATTCGCACGAATGTATCCATTCTAATTCATTCCTATGATCAATTCGTACGATCCATTCTAATTCATTCATACGATCTATTCTAATTCATTCGCACGAATGTATCCATTCTAATTCATTCGTACGATCTATTATAATTCATTCGCACGATCCATTCTAATCCATTCGTATGAATTATAATTCATTCGTGCGAATGAATTAGAATGGATCGTAGGAAAGAATTAGAACGATCCATTCTAATTTATTCGTACGATCCATTCTAATTCATTCGTACGATCCATTCTAATTCATTCGCTCGAATGTATCCATTCTAATTCATTCGCACGATCCATTCTAATTCATTCGTACGATCCATTCTAATTCATTCGCATGAATGTATCCATTCTAATGCATTCGTACGATTCATTCTAATTCATTCGCATGATCCATTCTAATTCATTCGTACGATCCATTCTAATTCATTCTCACAAATGTAACCTTTCTAATTCATTTGTACGATCCATTTAATTCATTCGTACGATCCATTCTAATCCATTCGTACGATCCATTCTAATCCATTTGTACGATCCATTCTAATTCATTCGCACGAATGTAACCATTCTAATTCATTCGTACGAATGGATTGTACGAATGAATTACAATGGATCGTACGAATGAATTAGAATGGATCGTACGAATGAATTAGAATAGCTCATACGAATGAATTAGATTGGTTACATTCGTGCGAATGAATTAGAATTGTTACATTCGTGCGAATGAATTAGAATAGATCGTACGAATGAATTAGAATGGATCGTACGAATGAATTAGAATGGATTGTGCGAATGAATTAAAATGAATCGTACGAATGAATTAGAATGGATACATTCGTGCGAATGAATTAGAATGGATCGTGCAAATGAATTAGAATGGATCGTGCGAATGAATTAGAATGCATCGTACGAATGAATTAGAATGGATACATACAAATGAATTAGAAAGGTTACATTCGTGAGAATGAATTAGAATGGATCGTACGAATGAATTAGAATGGATCTTACGAATGAATTAGAATGGATACATTCAAGCGAATGAATTAGAATGGATCGTACGAATGAATTAGAATGGATCATAGGAACGAATTAGAATGGATCGTGCAAATGAATTAGAATGGATACATTCGTGCGAATGAATTAGAATGGATCGTAGGAATGAATTAGAATGGATCGTACGAATGAATTAGAATGGATAAATTCGAGCGAATGAATTAGAATGGATCGTACGAATGAATTAGAATGGATCATAGGAATGAATTAGAATGGATCGTGCAAATGAATTAGAATGGATACATTCGTGCGAATGAATTAGAATTGATCGTAGGAATGAATTAGAATGGATCGTACGAATGAATTAGAATGGTTCGTACGAATGCATTAGAATGGATACATTTGTGCGAAAGAATTAGAATGGATCGTGCGAATGAATTAGAATGGATACATTCGTATAAATGAATGAGAATGGATCGTGCAAATGAATTAGAATAGATCATACGAATAAATTAGAATGGATACATTTGTGCGAATGAATTAGAATGGATCGTACGAATGAATTAGAATGAATCATACGAATGAATTAGAATGGATCATACGAATGAATTAGAATGGATACATTTGTGCGAATGAATTAGAATGGATACATTCGTGCGAATAAATTAGAATGGATCGTAGGAATGAATTAGAATGGATCGTACGAATGAAGTAGAATGGATACATTTGTACGAATGAATTAGAATGGATCGTACGAATGAATTAGAATGGATCGTACGAATGGATTAGAATGGATCGTACGAATGGATTAGAATGGATACATTTGTGAGAATGAATTAGAATGGATCGTACGAATGAATTAGAATGGATCGTACGAATGAATTAGAATGGATCGTACGATTCATTCTTATTCATTCATACGATCCATTCTAATGCATTCGTACGATTCATTCTAATTCATTCGCACGATCCATTCTAATTTATTCGTACGATCCATTCTTATTCATTCATACAATCCATTCTAATTCATTCGTACGATCCATTCTAATTCATTCGTACGATCCATTCTAATTCATTCGTATGATCCATTCTAACTCATTCGGTGGATCCATTCTAATTCATTCGTACGATCTATTCTAATTTATTCGGTGGATCCATTCTAATTCATTCGTACGATCCATTCTAATTCATTCGCACAATCCATTCTAATTCATTCATACGATCCATTCTAATTCATTCGCACGATCCATTCTAATTCATTCGTACGATCCATTCTAATTCATTCGCACGAATGTAACCATTCTAATTCATTCGTACGATCCATTCTAATTCATTCCTACGATCCATTCTAATTCATTCACACGAATGTATCCATTCTAATTCATTTGCACGATCCATTCTAATTCATTCCTACGATCCATTCTAATTCATTCGCACGAATGTATCCATTATAATTCATTCGTACGATTTATTCTAATTCATTCGTATGATTCATTCTAATTCATTCGTACGATCCATTCTAATTCAATCGCACGATCCATTCTAATTCGTTCGTACGATCCATTCTAATTCATTTGTATGAATGAATTAGAATGGATCATTTGACTGAATTAGAATGGATTTTACGAATGAATTAAAATTGATCATACAAATGAATTAGAATGGATACATTCGTGCGAATGAATTAGAATAGATCGTATGAATGAATTAGAATTGATCGTACGAATGGATCATACAAATGAATTAGAAAGGTTACATTCGTGAGAATGAATTAGAATGGATCGTATGATCCATTCTAATTCATTATCATGAATGTAACCTTTCTAATTCATTTGTATGATCCATTCTAATTAATTCCGACGATCTATTCTAATTCATTCGTATGATCCATTTTAATTCATTCACACGATCCATTCTTATTTATTCGTACGATCCATTCTAATTCATTCGTACGATCAATTCTAATTCATTCGTATGATCTATTCTAATTCATTCGCACGAATGTATCCATTCTAGTTCATTCGTACACTCCATTCTAATTCATTCGTACGCTCCATTCTTATTCATCGCACAAATGTATCCAATCTAATTCATTCGTATGATCCATTCTAATTCATTCGTACGATCCATTCTAATTCATTCCTATGATCCATTCTAATTCATTCGCACGAATGTATCCATTCTAATTCATTTGCACGATCCATTCTAATTCATTCCTTTGATCCATTCTAATTCATTCGTACGATCCATTCAAATTCATTCGCTCGAATGTATCCATTCTAATTCATTCGTACGATCCATTCTAATTCGTTCATACGATCCATTCTAATTCATTCGTACGATCCATTTTAATTCATTCGTACGATCCATTCTAATTCATTCGCATAAATATATCTATTCTAATTCATTCGTATGATCCATTCTAATTCATTCGCACAAATGTATCCATTCTAATTTATTCTATCGATCCATTCTAATTCATTCGCATAAATATATCCATTCTAATTCATTCGTACGATCCATTCTAATTCATTCGCACGATCCATTCTAATTCATTCGCACAAATGTATCAATTCTAATTCATTCATATGATCTATTCTAATTCATTCGTACGATCCATTCTATTTCATTTGAACGATCCATTCTAAATCATTCGTACGATCCATTCTAATTCATTCGTACGATCCATTCTAATTCATTCTCACAAATGTAACCTTTCTAATTCATTTGTACGATTCATTCTAATCCATTCATACGATCCATTCTAATCCATTCGTACGATCCATTCTAATCCATTCGTACGATCCATTCTAATTCATTCGCACAAATGTAACCATTCTAATTCATTCGTACGATCCATTCTAATTCATTCCTACGATCCATTTAATTCATTCGCACGAATGTATCCATTCTAATTCATTTGCACGATCCATTCTAATTCATTCCTATGATCCATTCTAATTCATTTGTACAGTCCATTCTAATTCATTCGCACGAATGTATCCATTCTAATTCATTCGTACGATCCATTCTAATTCATTCCTACGATCTATTCTAATTCATTCGCTCGAATGTATCCATTCTAATTCATTCGTTCGATCCATTCTAATTCATTCGTACGATCCATTCTAATCCATTCGTACAATCCATTCTAATTCATTCGTACGATCCATTCTAATTCATTCTCACAAATGTAACCTTTCTAATTCATTTGTACGATCCATTCTAATTCATTTGTTAGATCCATTCTAATCCATTCGTACGATCCATTCTAATTCATTCGTACGATCCATTCTAATTCATTCGCACAAATGTAACCTTTCTAATTCATTTGTACGATCCATTCTAATTCTTTCGCATGATTGTAACCATTCTAATTCATTCGTACGATCCATTCTAATTCATTCCTACGCTCCTTTCTAATTCATTCGTACGATCCATTCTAATTCATTCGCACAAATGTAACCTTTCTAATTCATTTGTACGATCCATTCTAATTCATTCGTACGATCCATTCTAATTCATTCGCACGAATGTAACCATTCTAATTCATTCGTACGATCCATTCTAATTCATTCGCACAAATGTAACCTTTCTAATTCATTTGTACGATCCATTCTAATTCTTTCGCACGATTGTAACCATTCTAATTCATTCGTACGATCCATTCTAATTCATTCCTACGATCCATTCTAATTCATTCGTACGATCCATTCTAATTCATTCGCACAAATGTAACCTTTCTAATTCATTTGTACGATCCATTCTAATTCATTCCTACGATCCATTCTAATTCATTCGCACGATCCATTCTAATTCATTCGCTCGAATGTATCCATTCAAATTCATTCGTACGATCCATTCTAATTCATTCGTACGATCCATTCTAATTCATTCTCACGAATGTAACCTTTCTAATTCATTTGTATGTATCCATTCTAATTCATTCGTACAATCCATTCTAATTCATTCGCACGATCCATTCTAATTCATTCGTACAATCCATTCTAATTCATTCGTACGATCGATTCTAATTCATTAGCATGATCAATTCTAATTCATTCGTACGAACGTATCCATTCTAATGCATTCATACGATTCATTCTAATTCATTCGCACGATCCATTCTAATTCATTCGCACGATCCATTCTAATTCATTCGTCCGATCTATTCTAATTCATTCGCACGAATGTATCCATTCTAATTCATTCGTACAATCCATTCTAATTCATTCGCACGATCCATTCTAATTCATTCGTATGATCCATTCTAATTCATTCCTATGATCTATTCTAATTCATTCGCTCGAATGTATCCATTCTAATTCATTCGTTCGATCCATTCTAATTCATTCGTACAATCCATTCAAATTTATTCGCATGATCCATTCTAATTCATTCGTACGATCCATTCTAATTCATTCTCACGAATGTAACCATTCTAATTCATTTGTATGATCCATTCTAATTCATTCGTACGATCCATTCTAATCCATTCGTACGATCCATTCTAATCCATTCGTACGATCCATTCTAATTTATTCATACGATCTATTCTAATTCATTCATATGAATGTATCCATTCTAATTTATTCGTACGATCCAGTCTAATTCATTCGTACAATCCATTCTAATTCATTCGCTCGAATGTATCCATTCTAATTCATTCTTACGATCCATTCTTATTCATTCGTAGGATCCATTCTAATTCATTCGCACGATCCGTTCAAATTCATTCGCACGATCCATTCTAATTCATTCGTACGATCCATTCTAATTCATTCATATAATCTATTCTAATTCATTCGCATGAATGTATCCATTCTAATTCATTAGCACAATCCAATCTAATTCAAACGTACGATCCATTCTAATTCATTCACATGATGTATTCTAATTCATTTGTATGGTCCATTCTAATTCATTCGTATGATTCATTCTAATTCATTCGTATGATCCCTTCTAATTCATTCGCACAAATGTATCCATTCTAATTCATTCGCACGATCCATTCTAATTCATTCGTACGATCCATTCTAATTCATTCGCACAAATGTAACCTTTCTAATTCATTTGTATGATCCATTCTAATTAATTCCTATGATCTATTCTAAAACATTCGCACGATCCATTCTAATTCATTCGCTCGAATGTATCCATTCTAATTCATTCGTACGATCCATTCTAATTCATTCGTACGATCCATTCTAATTCATTCTCACGAATGTAAGCTTTCTAATTCATTTGTATGTATCCATTCTAATTCATTCGTATGATCCATTCTAATTCATTCGCACGATCCATTCTAATTCATTCGTTCGATCCATTCTAATTCATTCGTATGATCAATTCTAATACATTCGCACGATCCATTTTAATTCATTCGTACAATTCTTTCTAATTCATTCGCACGAATGTATCCATTCTAATTCATTCGTCCGAACCATTCTAATTCATTCGCACGAATGTATCAATTCTAATTCATTCGTACAATCCATTCTAATTCATTCGCACGATCCATTCTAATTCATTCGTATGATCCATTCTAATTCATTCCTACGATCTATTCTAATTCATTCGCTCGAATGTATCCATTCTAATTCATTCGTTTGATCCATTCTAATTCATTCGTACGATCCATTCAAATTCATTCATATGATCCATTCTAATTCATTCTAATCCATTCGTACGATCCATTCTAATTCATTCATAAGATCCATTCTAATCATTCGCATGAATGTATCCATTCTAATTCATTCGTATGATCCATTCAAAATCAATCGTATGATCCATTCTAATTCATTTGTACGATCTAATTCATTCGTACGATCCATTCTAATCCATTCGTACGATCCATTCTAATTCATTCGTATGATTCATTCTAATTCATTCCTACGATCTATTCTAATTCATTCGCTCGAATGTATCCATTCTAATTCATTCGTACGATCCATTCTAATTCGTTCATACGATCCATTCTAATGCATTCGTACGATTCATTCTAATTCATTCGCACGATCCATTCTAATTCATTCGTACAATCCATTCTAATTCATTCGCTCGAATGTATCCATTCTAATTCATTTGTACGAGCCATTCTAATTCGTTCGTACGATCCATTCTAATTCATTCGTATGATCCATTCTCATTCAATCGTATGATCAATTCTAATTCATTCCTACGATCTATTCTAATTCATTCGCTCGAATGTATCCATTCTAATTCATTCGTTTGATCCATTCTAATTCATTCGTACGATCCATTCAAATTCATTTGCATGATCCATTCTAATTTATTCGTACGATCCATTCTAATTCATTCACGAATGTAACCATTCTAATTCATTCGTACGATCCATTCTAATTCATTCGTACGATCTAATTCATTCGTAAGATCCATTCTAATTCATTTGTACGATCGATTCTAATTCATTCGTACGATCGATTCTAATTCATTCGCAGAATTAGAAAGGTTACATTCGTGAGAATGAATTAGATTGCATAGTACGAATAAATTAGAATGGATTGTGCGAATGAATTAGAATGGATCGTACGAATTAATTGGAATGGATACATTCGTACGATCCATTCTAATTCATTCGTATGATCTATTCTAATTCATTCGTATGATCCATTCTAATTCATTCGCTTGAATGTATCCATTCTAATTCATTCGTTCGATCCATTCTAATTCATTCGTACGATCCATTCAAATTCATTCGCATGATCCATTCTAATTCATTCGTACGATCCATTCTAATTCATTCGCATGAATGTAACCATTCTAATTCATTCGTACGCTCCATTCTAATTTATTCGTACGATCTAATTCATTCATACGATCCATTCTAATTCATTCGTACGATCGATTCTAATTCATTCGCACGATCCATTCTAATTCATTCGTAGAATTAGAAAGGTTACATTCGTGAGAATGAATTAGAATTGATCGTATGAATGAATTAGAATGGATCGTACGAATGAATAAGTATGGATACATTCGAGCGAATGAATTAGAATGGATCGTACGAATGTATTAGAATGGATCATAGGAATGAATTGAAATGGATCGTGCAAATGAATTAGAATGGATACAATCGTGCGAATGAATTAGAATGGATCGTAGGAAAGAATTAGAATGGATCGTACGAATGAATTAGAATGGTTACATTTGTGTGAATGAATTAGAATGGATCATAGGAATGAATTAGAACGGATCGTGCGAATGAATTAGAATGGATCGAACTAATGAATTAGAATGGATACATTCGAGCGAATTAATTAGAATAGATCGTACGAATGGATTAGAACGCATTGTACGAATGAGTTAGAATGGATCGTATGAATGAGTTAGAATGGATCGTACGAATGAATTAGAATGGATCGTATGAATGAATTAGAATGGATCGTACGAATGAATTAGAATGGATACATTTGTGCGAAGGAATTAGAATGGATCGTACGAATGAATTAGAATGGATCGTACGAATGAATTAGAAAGGTTACATTTGTGAGAATGAATTAGAATGGATCGTACGAATGAATTAGAATGGTAACATTCGTGCGAATGAATTAGAATGGATCGTACGAATTGATTAGAAAGGATCATAGGAATGAATTAGAATGGATCGTACGAATGAATTAGAATGGATCGTACAAATGAATTAGAAAGGTTACATTTGTGAGAATGAATTAGAATGGATCGTACGATTCATTCTAATCCATTCTAATTCATTCGCACGAATGTATCCATTCTAATTCATTCGTACGATCCATTCTAATTCGTTCATACGATCCATTCGAATTCGTTCGTACGATCCATTCAAATTCGTTCGTACGATCCATTCTAATTCGTTCGCACGATCCATTCTAATTCATTTGTACGATCCAGTTTAATTCATTCGCATGATCCATTCTAATTCATTCGTATGATACATTCGTGCGAATGAATTAGAATCGATTGTATGAATGAATTAGAATGGATCATAGAAATGAATTAGAATGGATCATGCGACTGAATTAGAATGGATCGTACAAATGAATTAGAATGGATTGTGCGATTGAATTAGAATGGATCGTATGAATGAATTAGAATGGTTACATTCGTGCGAATGAATTAGAATGGATCGTACGAATGGATTATAATGGATCGTACGAATGGATTAGAATGGATCGTACAAATGAATTAGAATGGATCGTACAAATGAATTAGAATGGATCGTATGAACGAATTAGAATGGATCGTACGAATGAATTAGAATTGATACATTCGTGCGAATGAATTAGAATAGATCGGACGAATGAATTAGAATTGATCGTGCGAATGAATTAGAATGGATCATACGATTGAATTTGAATGGATCGTACGAATAAATTTCTAATTCAGTCGTATGAATGTATCCATTTTAATTCATTCGTACGATCCATTCTAATTCGTACGATCCATTCTAATCCTTTTGTACGATCCATTCTAGTCCATTCGTACGATCCATTCTAATCCATTCGTATGATCCATTCTAATCCATTCGTGCGATCCATTCTAATTCATTCGTACAAATGTATCCATTCTAATTCATTCGTACGATCCATTCTAATTCATTCCTACGATCCATTCTAATTCATTCGCACGAATGTATCCATTCTAATTCATTTGCACGATCCATTCTAATTCATTCCTATGATCCACTCTAATTCATTCGTACGATCCATTCTAATTCATTCGCTCGATCCATTCTAATTCATTCGTACGCTCCATTCCAATTCATTCGTACGATTCATTCTAACTCATTCCTACGATCTAATTCATTCGTATGATCCAGTCTAATCCATTCGTACGATCCATTCTAATTTATTCGAACGAATGTATCCGTTCTAATCCATTCGTACGATCCATTCAAATCCATTCGTACGATCCATTCTAATTCATTCGCACGAATGTAACCATTCTAATTCATTCATATGATCCATTCTAATCCATTCGTACGATCAATTCTAATTCATTCGCACGATCCATTCTAATTCATTTGTATGTATTCATTCTAATTCATTCGCTCGAATGTATCAATTCTAATTCATTCTCACGAATGTAACCTTTCTAATTCATTTGTATGATCCATTCTAATTCATTCATACGATCCATTCTAATTCATTTGTATGATCCATTCTAATTCATTCGTACGATCCATTCTAATTCATTCGCACGAATGTAACCATTCTAATTCATTCGTACGATTTATTCTAATTCATTCGTATGAGCTATTCTAATTCATTCGTACGATCCATTCTAATTCATTCGTATGATCCATTCTAATCCATTCGTACGATCCATTCTAATTCATTCGTACGATCCATTCTAATTCATTCTCACAAATGTAACTATTCTAATTCATTCGTACAATGCGTCCTAATCCATTCGTACGATTCATTCTAATTCATTCGTATGATCCATTCTAATTTATTCGATCAAATATATCCATTCTAATTCATTTGCACGATCCATTCTAATTCATTCGTATGAATGTATGTATCCATTCTAATTCATTCGTACGATCCATTCTAATTCATTCGTATGATCAATTCTAATTCATTCGCACGATCCATTCTAATTCATTTTTACGATCCATTCTAATTCCTTTCTAATTCATTTGTATGATCCATTCTAATTCATTCGTACGATCCATTCTAATCCATTTGTACGATCCATTCTAATTCATTTGCACGATCCATTCTAATTCATCGCACGATCCATTCTAATTCATTCGCTCAAATGTATCCATTCTAATTCATTCGTACGATCCATTCTAATGCATTCGTACGATCCATTTTAATTCATTCGTACGATCCATTCTAATTTATTCGCACGATCTATTCTAATTCATACGCACGATTCATTCTAATTCATTCGCACAATCCATTCTAATTCATTCGTACAAATGTATCCATTTTAATTCATTTGTACAATCCATTCTAATTCATTCGCACGATCCATTCTAATTCATTCGTATGATCCATTCTAATTCATTCCTACGATCTATTCTAATTCATTCGCTCGAATGCATCCATTCTAATTCATTCGTACGATCCATTCTAATTCATTCGCACGAATGTATCCATTCTAATTCATTCCTATGATCTATTCGTACGATCCATTCTAATTCAATCATACGATCTATTCTAATTCATTCGCACGAATGTATCCAGTCTAATTCATTCGTACGATCCATTCTAATTCATTCGCACGATCCATTCTAATCCATTCGTACGAATTATAATTCATTCGTGCGAATGAATTAGAATGGATCGTAGGAAAGAATTAGAATGATCCATTCTAATTTATTCGTACGATCCATTCTAATTCATTTGTACGATCCATTCTAATTCATTCGCTCGAATGTATCCATTCTAATTCATTCGCACGATCCATTCTAATTCATTCGTACGATCCATTCTAATTCATTCGCACGAATGTATCCATTCTAATGCATTCGTACGATTCATTCTAATTCATTCGTACGATCCATTCTAATTCATTCGTACGATCCATTCTAATTCATTCTCACAAATGTAACCTTTCTAATTCATTTGTACGATCCATTCTAATTCATTCGTACGATCCATTCTAATCCATTCGTACGAACCATTTTAATCCATTTGTACGATCCATTCTAATTCATTCGCACGAATGTAACCATTCTAATTCATTCGTACGATCCATTCTAATTCATTCCTACGATCCATTCTAATTCATTAGCAAATTAGAATGGATCGTACGAATGAATTAGAATGGATCATACGTTTGAATTAGATTGGATTGTACGAATGAATTAGAATGGATACATTCGTGCGAATGAATCTGAATGGACTGTATGAATGAATTACAATGGATCGTACGAATGAATTAGAATAGATCGTACGAATGAATTAGAATAGCTCATACGAATGAATTAGAATGGTTATATTCGTGCGAATGAATTAGAATGGTTACATTCGTGCGAATGAATTAGAATGGATCGTACGAATGAATTAGAATAAATATATTTGTGCGAAGGAATTAGAATGGATCGTACGAATGAATTAGAATGGATCGTACGAATGAATTAGAATGGATCGTACGAATGAATTAGAAAGGTTACATTTGTGAGAATGAATTAGAATGGATCGTACGAATGAATTAGAATGATAACATTCATGTGAATGAATTAGAATGGATCGTACGAATTGATTAGAATGGATCATAGGAATGAATTAGAATGGATCGTACGAATGAATTAGAATGGATCGTACAAATGAATTAGAAAGGTTACATTTGTGAGAATGAATTAGAATGGATCGTACGATTCATTCTAATCCATTCTAATTCATTCGCACGAATGTATCCATTCTAATTCATTCGTACGATCCATTCTAATTCGTTCATACGATCCATTCTAATTCGTTCGTACGATCCATTCAAATTTGTTCGTACGATCCATTCTAATTCGTTCGCACGATCCATTCTAATTCATTTGTACGATCCATTTTAATTCATTCGCATGATCCATTCTAATTCATTCGTATGATACATTCGTGCGAATGAATTAGAATGGATTGTATGAATGAATTAGAATGGATCATAGGAATGAATTAGAAGGGATCATGCGAATGAATTAGAATGGATCGTACGAATGAATTAGAATGGATTGTGCGATTGATTAGAATGGATCGTATGAATGAATTAGAATGGTTACATTCGTGCGAATGAATTAGAATGGATCGTACGAATGGTTTAGAATGGATTGTACGAATGGATTAGAATGGATCGTGCGAATGGATTAGAATGGATCGTACGAATGGATTAGAATGGATCATACGAATGAATTAGAATGGATCATACAAATGAATTAGAATGGATCGTATGAACGAATTAGAATGGATCGTACGAATGAATTAGAATTGATACATTCGTGCGAATGAATTGGAATAGATTAGACGAATGAATTAGAATTGATCGTGCGAATGAATTAGAATGGATCATACGATTGAATTTAAATGGATCGTACGAATAAATTTCTAATTCAGTCGTATAAATGTATCCATTTTAATTCATTCGTACGATCCATTCTAATTCGTACGATCTATTCTAATCCTTTCGTACGATCCATTCTAGTCCATTCGTACGATCCATTCTAATCCATTCGTATGATCCATTCTAATCCATTCGTGCGATCCATTCAAATTCATTCGTACAAATGTATCCATTCTAATTCATTCGTACAATCCATTCTAATTCATTCCTACGATCCATTCTAATTCATTCGCACGAATGTATCCATTCTAATTCATTTGCACGATCCATTCTAATTCATTCCTATGATCCATTCTAATTCATTCGTACGATCCATTCTAATTCATTCGCTCGATCCATTCTAATTCATTCGTACGATCCATTCTAATTCATTCGTACGATTCATTCTAACTCATTCCTATGATCTAATTCATTTGTATGATCCAGTCTAATCCATTCGTACGATCCATTCTAATTCATTCGAACGAATGTATCCGTTCTAATCCATTCGTACGATCCATTCAAATCTATTCGTACGATCCATTCTAATTCATTCGCACGAATGTAACCATTCTAATTCATTCATATGATCCATTCTAATCCATTCGTACGATCAATTCTAATTCATTTGCATGATCCATTCTAATTCATTTGTATATATCCATTCTAATTCATTCGCTCGAATGTATCAATTCTAATTCATTCTCACGAATGTAACCTTTCTAATTCATTTGTATGATCCATTCTAATTCATTCATACGATCCATTCTAATTCATTCGTATGATCCATTCTAATTCATTCGTACGATCCATTCTAATTCATTCACACGAATGTAACCATTCTAATTCATTCGTACGATTTATTCTAATTCATTCGTATGAGCTATTCTAATTCATTCGTACGATCCATTCTAATTCATTCGTATATCCATTCTAATCCATTCGTACGATCCATTCTAATTCATTCGTACGATCAATTCTAATTCATTCTCACAAATGTAACTATTCTAATTCATTCGTACAATGCATCCTAATCCATTCGTACGATCCATTCAAATTCATTCGTATGATCCATTCTAATTTATTCGTTCAAATATATCCATTCTAATTCATTTGCACGATCCATTCTAATTCATTCGCATGAATGTATGTATCCATTCTAATTCATTCGTACGATCCATTCTAATTCATTCGTATGATCAATTCTAATTCATTCGCACGATCCATTCTAATTCATTCGTACGATCCATTCTAATTCCTTTCTAATTCATTTGTATGATCCATTCTAATTCATTCGTACGATCCATTCTAATCCATTTGTACGATCCATTCTAATTCATTTGCACGATCCATTCTAATTCATCGCACGATCCATTCTAATTCATTCGCTCAAATGTATCCATTCTAATTCATTCGTACGATCCATTCTAATGCATTCGTACGATCCATTTTAATTCATTCGTACGATCCATTCTAATTTATTCGCACGATCTATTCTAATTCATATGCACGATTCATTCTAATTCAATCGCACAATCCATTCTAATTCATTCGTACAAATGTATCCATTTTAATTCATTTGTACAATCCATTCTAATTCATTCGCACGATCCATTCTAATTCATTCGTATGATCCATTCTAATTCATTCCTACGATCTATTCTAATTCATTCGCTCGAATGTATCCATTCTAATTCATTCGTACGATCCATTCTAATTCATTCGCACGAATGTATCCATTCTAATTCATTTCTATGATCTATTCGTACGATCCATTCTAATTCATTCATACGATCTATTCTAATTCATTCGCACGAATGTATCCATTCTAATTCATTCGTACGATCCATTCTAATTCATTCGCACGATCCATTCTAATCCATTCGTACGAATTATAATTCATTCGTGCGAATGAATTAGAATGGATCGTAGGAAAGAATTAGAACGATCCATTCTAATTTATTCGTACGATCCATTCTAATTCATTCGTACGATCCATTCTAATTTATTCGCTCGAATGTATCCATTCTAATTCATTCGCACGATCCATTCTAATTCATTCGTACGATCCATTCTAATTCATTCGCACGAATGTATCCATTCTAATGCATTCGTACGATTCATTCTAATTCATTCGTACGATCCATTCTAATTCTTTCCTACGATCCATTCTAATTCATTCTCACAAATATAACCTTTCTAATTCATTTGTACGATCCATTCTAATTCATTCGTACGATCCATTCTAATCCATTCGTACGAACCATTCTAATCCATTTGTACGATCCATTCTAATTCATTCGCACGAATGTAACCATTCTAATTCATTCGTACGATCCATTCTAATTCATTCCGACGATCCATTCTAATTCATTAGCAAATTAGAATGGATCGTACGAATGAATTAGAATGGATCATACGTTTAAATTAGATTGGATTGTGCGAATGAATTAGAATGTATACATTCGTGCGAATGAATCTGAATGGACTGTATGAATGAATTACAATGGATTGTACGAATGAATAAGAATGGATCGTACGAATGAATTAGAATGGATCATACGTTTGAATTAGATTGGATTGTGCGAATGAATTAGAATGTATACATTCGTGCGAATGAATCTGAATGGACTGTATGAATGAATTACAATGGATTGTACGAATGAATTAGAATGGATCGTACGAATGAATTAGAATAGCTCATACGAATGAATTAGAAGGGTTATATTCGTGCGAATGAATTAGAATGGTTACATTCGTGCGAATGAATTAGAATAGATCGTACGAATGAATTATAATAGATCGTACGAATGAATTAGAATGGATCGTGCGAATGAATTAGAATGAATCGTACGAATGAATTAGAATGGATACATTCGTGCGAATGAATTAGAATGGATCATGCGAATGAATTAGAATGGATCGTGCGAATGAATTAGAATGGATCGTACGAATGAATTAGAATGGATACATACAAATGAATTAGAAAGGTTACATTCGTGAGAATGAATTAGAATGGATCGTACGAATGAATTAGAATGGATCTTACGAATGGATCTTACGAATGAATTAGAATGGATACATTCAAGCGAATGAATTAGAATGATCGTACGAATGAATTAGAATGGATTATAGGAACGAATTAGAATGGATCGTGCAAATGAATTAGAATGGATACATTCGTGCGAATGAATTAGAATGGATCGTACGAATGAATTAGAATGGATCGTACGAATGAATTAGAATGGATACATTCGAGCGAATGAATTAGAATGGATCGTATGAATGAATTAGAATGGATCATAGGAATGAATTAGAATGGATCGTGCAAATGAAATAGAATGGATACATTCGTGCGAATGAATTAGAATGGATCGTAGGAATGAATTAGAATGGATCGTACGAAAGAATTAGAATGGTTCGTACGAATGCATTAGAATGGATACATTTGTGCGAAAGAAATAGAATGGATCGTGCGAATGAATTAGAATGGATCATACGAATAAATAAGAATGGATACATTTGTGCGAATGAATTAGAATGGATCGTACGAATGAATTAGAATGAATCATACGAATGAATTAGAATGGATCATACGAATGAATTAGAATGGATCGTACGAATGAATTAGAATGGATCATAGGAATGAATTAGAATGGATCGTGCAATTGAATTAGAATGGATACATTCGTACGAATGAATTAGAATGGATCGTAGGAATGAATTAGAATGGATCGTACGAATGAATTAGAATGGATACATTTGTACGAATGAATTAGAATGGATCGTACGAATGAATTAGAATGGATCGTACGAATGGATTAGAATGGATCGTACGAATGGATTAGAATGGATACATTTGTGAGAATAAATTAGAATGGATCGTAAAAATAAATTAGAATGGATCGTACGATTCATTCTAATTCATTCGTACGGTCCATTCTAATGCATTCGTACGATTTATTCTAATTCATTCGCACGATCCATTCTAATTCATTCGTACGATCCATTCTTATTCATTCATACGATCAATTCTAATTCATTCATACGATCCATTCTAATTCATTCGTATGATCCATTCTAACTTATTCGGTGGATCCATTGTAATTCATTCGTACGATCCATTCTAATTCATTCGGTGGATCCATTCTAATTCATTCGTACGATCCATTCTAATTCATTCGCACAATCTATTCTAATTCATTCGTACGATCCATTCTAATTCATTCGCACGATCCATTCTAATTCATTCTTACGATCCATTCTAATTCATTCGCACGAATGTAACCATTCTAATTCATTCGTACGATCCATTCTAATTCATTCCTACGATCCATTCTAATTCATTCGCACGAATGTATCCATTCTAATTCATTTGCACGATCCATTCTAATTCATTCGTACGATCCATTCTAATTCATTCTCACAAATGTAACTATTCTAATTCATTCGTACAATGCGTCCTAATCCATTCGTACGATTCATTCTAATTCATTCGTATGATCCATTCTAATTTATTCGTTCAAATATATCTATTCTAATTCATTTGCACGATCCATTCTAATTCATTCGTATGAATGTATGTATCCATTCTAATTCATTCGTACGATCCATTCTAATTCATTCGTATGATCTATTCTAATTCATTCGCACGATCCATTCTAATTCATTTTTATGATCCATTCTAATTCCTTTCTAATTCATTTGTATGATCCATTCTAATTCATTCGTACGATCCATTCTAATCCATTTGTACGATCCATTCTAATTCATTTGCACGATCCATTCTAATTCATCGCACGATCCATTCTAATTCATTCGCTCAAATGTATCCATTCTAATTCATTCGTACGATCCATTCTAATGCATTCGTACGATCCATTTTAATTCATTCGTACGATCCATTCTAATTTATTCGCATGATCTATTCTAATTCATACGCACGATTCATTCTAATTCATTCGCACAATCCATTCTAATTCATTCGTACAAATGCATCCATTTTAATTCATTTGTACAATCCATTCTAATTCATTCGCACGATCCATTCTAATTCATTCGTATGATCCATTCTAATTCATTCCTACAATCTATTCTAATTCATTCGCTCGAATGCATCCATTCTAATTCATTCGTACGATCCATTCTAATTCATTCGCACGAATGTATCCATTCTAATTCATTCCTATGATCTATTCGTACGATCCATTCTAATTCATTCATACGATCTATTCTAATTCATTCGCACGAATGTATCCATTCTAATTCATTCGTACGATCCATTCTAATTCATTCGCACGATCCATTCTAATCCATTCGTACGAATTATAATTCATTCGTGCGAATGAATTAGAATGGATCGTAGGAAAGAATTAGAATGATCCATTCTAATTTATTCGTACGATCCATTCTAATTCATTTGTACGATCCATTCTAATTCATTCGCTTGAATGTATCCATTCTAATTCATTCGCACGATCCATTCTAAATCATTCGTACGATCCATTCTAATTCATTCGCACGAATGTATCCATTCTAATGCATTCGTACGATTCATTCTAATTCATTCGTACGATCCATTCTAATTCATTCGTACGATCCATTCTAATTCATTCTCACAAATGTAACCTTTCTAATTCATTTGTACGATCCATTCTAATTCATTCGTACGATCCATTCTAATCCATTCGTACGAACCATTCTAATCCATTTGTACGATCCATTCTAATTCATTCGCACGAATGTAACCATTCTAATTCATTCGTACGATCCATTCTAATTCATTCCTACGATCCATTCTAATTCATTAGCAAATTAGAATGGATCGTACGAATGAATTAGAATGGATCATACGTTTGAATTAGATTGGATTGTGCGAATGAATTAGAATGGATACATTCGTGCGAATGAATCTGAATGGACTGTATGAATGAATTACAATGGATCGTACGAATGAATTAGAATAGATCGTACGAATGAATTAGAATAGCTCATACGAATGAATTAGAATGGTTATATTCGTGCGAATGAATTAGAATGGTTATATTCGTGCGAATGAATTAGAATGGATCGTACGAATGAATTAGAATAAATACATTTGTGCGAAGGAATTAGAATGGATCGTACGAATGAATTATAATGGATCGTACGAATGAATTAGAATGGATCGTACGAATGAATTAGAAAGGTTACATTTGTGAGAATGAATTAGAATAGATCGTACGAATGAATTAGAATGGTAACATTCGTGTGAATGAATTAGAATGGATCGTACGAATTGATTAGAATGGATCATAGTAATGAATTAGAATGGATCATACGAATTAATTAGAATGGATCGTACAAATGAATTAGAAAGGTTACATTTGTGAGAATGAATTAGAATGGATCGTACGATTCATTCTAATCCATTCTAATTCATTCGCACGAATGTATCCATTCTAATTCATTCGTACGATCCATTCTAATTCGTTCATATGATCCATTCTAATTCGTTCGTACGATCCATTCAAATTTGTTCGTACGATCCATTCTAATTCGTTCGCACGATCCATTCTAAATCATTTGTACGATCCATTTTAATTCATTCGCATGATCCATTCTAATTCATTCGTATGATACATTCGTGCGAATGAATTAGAATGGATTGTATGAATGAATTAGAATGGATCATAGGAATGAATTAGAATGGATCATGCGAATGAATTAGAATAGATCGTACGAATGAATTAGAATGGATTGTGCGATTGAATTAGAATGGATCGTATGAACGAATTAGAATGGTTACATTCGTGCGAATGAATTAGAATGGATCGTACGAATGGTTTAGAATGGATCGTACGAATGGATTAGAATGGATCGTACGAATGGATTAGAATGGATCGTACGAATGAATTAGAATGGATCATACAAATGAATTAGAATGAATCGTATGAACGAATTAGAATGAATCGTACGAATGAATTAGAATTGATACATTCGTGCGAATGAATTGGAATAGATCGGACGAATGAATTAGAATCGATCGTGCGAATGAATTAGAATGGATCATACGCTTGAATTTGAATGGATCGTACGAATAAATTTCTAATTCAGTCGTATGAATGTATCCATTTTAATTCATTCGTACGATCCATTCTAATTCGTACGATCCATTCTAATCCTTTCGTACGATCCATTCTAGTCCATTCGTACGATCCATTCTAATCCATTCGTATGATCCATTCTAATCCATTCGTGCGATCCATTCTAATTCATTCGTACAAATGTATCCATTCTAATTCATTCGTACGATCCATTCTAATTCATTCCTACGATCCATTCTAATTCATTCGCACGAATGTATCCATTCTACTTCATTTGCACGATCCATTCTAATTCATTCCTATGATCCATTCTAATTCATTCGTACGATCCATTCTAATTCATTCGCTCGATCCATTCTAATTCATTCGTACGATCCATTCTAATTTATTCGTACAATTCATTCTAACTCATTCCTACGATCTAATTCATTCGTATGATCCAGTCTAATCTATTCGTACGATCCATTCTAATTCATTCGAACGAATGTATCCGTTCTAATCCATTCGTACGATCCATTCAAATCCATTCGTACGATCCATTCTAATTCATTCGCACGAATGTAACCATTCTAATTCATTCATATGATCCATTCTAATCCATTCGTACGATCAATTCTAATTCATTTGCACGATCCATTCTAATTCATTTGTATATATCCATTCTAATTCATTCGCTCGAATGTATCAATTCTAATTCATTCTCACGAATGTAACCTTTCTAATTCATTTGTATGATCTATTCTAATTCATTCATACGATCCATTCTAATTCATTCGTATGATCCATTCTAATTGATTCGTACGATCCATTCTAATTCATTCGCACGAATGTAACCATTCTAATTCATTCGTACGATTTATTCTAATTCATTCGTATGAGCTATTCTAATTCATTCGTACGATCCATTCTAATTCATTCGTATGATCCATTCTAATCCATTCGTACGATCCATTCTAATTCATTCGTACGATCAATTCTAATTCATTCTCACAAATGTAACTATTCTAATTCATTCGTACAATGCGTCCTAATCCATTCGTACGATCCATTCTAATTCATTCGTATGATCCATTCTAATTTATTCGTTCAAATATATCCATTCTAATTCTTTTGCACGATCCATTCTAATTCATTCGCATGAATGTATGTATCCATTCTAATTCATTCGTACGATCCATTCTAATTCATTCGTATGATCAATTCTAATTCATTCGCACGATCCATTCTAATTCATTCGTACGATCCATTCTAATTCCTTTCTAATTCATTTGTATGATCCATTCTAATTCATTCGTACGATCCATTCTAATCCATTTGTACGATCCATTCTAATTCATTTGCACGATCCATTCTAATTCATCGCACGATCCATTCTAATTCATTCGCTCAAATGTATCCATTCTAATTCATTCGTACGATCCATTCTAATGCATTCGTACGATCCATTTTAATTCATTCGTACGATCCATTCTAATTTATTCGCACGATCTATTCTAGTTCATACGCACGATTCATTCTAATTCATTCGCACAATCCATTCTAATTCATTCGTACAAATGTATCCATTTTAATTCATTTGTACAATCCATTCTAATTCATTCGCACGATCCATTCTAATTCATTCGTATGATCCATTCTAATTCATTCCTACGATCTATTCTAATTCATTCGCTCAAATGTATCCATTCTAATTCATTCGTACGATCCATTCTAATTCATTCGCACGAATGTATCCATTCTAATTCATTCCTATGATCTATTCGTACGATCCATTCTAATTCATTCATACGATCTATTCTAATTCATTCGCACGAATGTATCCATTCTAATTCATTCGTACGATCCATTCTAATTCATTTGCATGATCCATTCTAAACCATTCGTACGAATTATAATTCATTCGTGCGAATGAATTAGAATGGATCGTAGGAAAGAATTAGAACGATCCTTTCTAATTTATTCGTACGATCCATTCTAATTCATTCATACGATCCATTCTAATTCATTTGCTCGAATGTATCCATTCTAATTCATTCGCACGATCCATTCTAATTCATTCGTACGATCCATCCTAATTCATTCGCACGAATGTATCCGTTCTAATGCATTCGTACGATTCATTCTATTTCATTCGTACGATCCATTCTAATTCATTCCTACGATCCATTCTAATTCATTCTCACAAATATAACCTTTCTAATTCATTTGTACGATCTATTCTAATTCATTCGTACGATCCATTCTAATCCATTCGTACGAACCATTCTAATCCATTTGTACGATCCATTCTAATTCATTCGCACGAATGTAACCATTCTAATTCATTTGTACGATCCATTCTAATTCATTCCTACGATCCATTCTAATTCATTAGCAAATTAGAATGGATCGTACGAATGAATTAGAATGGATCATACGTTTGAATTAGATTGGATTGTGCGAATGAATTAGAATGGATACATTCGTGCGAATGAATCTGAATGGACTGTATGAATGAATTACAATGGATCGTACGAATGAATTAGAATGGATCGTACGAATGAATTAGAATAGCTCATACGAATGAATTAGAATGGTTATATTCGTGCGAATGAATTAGAATGGTTACATTCGTGCGAATGAATTAGAATAGATCGTACGAATGAATTAGAATAGATCGTACGAATGAATTAGAATGGATCGTGCGAATGAATTAGAATGAATCGTACGAATGAATTAGAATGGATACATTCGTGCGAATGAATTAGAATGGATCGTGCGAATGAATTAGAATGGATCGTGCGAATGAATTAGAATGGATCGTACGAATGAATTAGAATGGATACATACAAATGAATTAGAAAGGTTACATTTGTGAGAATGAATTAGAATGGATCGTACGAATGAATTAGAATGGATCTTACGAATGGATCTTACGAATGAATTAGAATGGATACATTCAAGCGAATGAATTAGAATGATCGTACGAATGAATTAGAATGGATTATAGGAACGAATTAGAATGGATCGTGCAAATGAATTCGAATGGATACATTCGTGCGAATAAATTAGAATGGATCGTAGGAATGAATTAGAATGGATCGTACGAATAAATTAGAATGGATCATACGAATGAATTAGAATGGATACATTCGAGCGAATGAATTAGAATGGATCGTACGAATGAATTAGAATGGATCATAGGAATGAATTAGAATGGATCGTGCAAATGAAATAGAATGGATACATTCGTGCGAATGAATTAGAATGGATCGTAGGAATGAATTAGAATGGATCGTACGAAAGAGTTAGAATGGTTCATACGAATGCATTAGAATGGATACATTTGTGCGAAAGAATTAGAATGGATCGTGCGAATGAATTAGAATGGATACATTCGTACAAATGAATTAGAATGGATCGTGCGAATGAATTAGAATGGATCATACGAATAAATTAGAATGGATACATTTGTGCGAATGAATTAGAATGGATCGTACGAATGAATTAGAATGAATCATACGAATGAATTAGAATGGATCATATGAATGAATTAGAATGGATCGTACGAATGAATTAGAATGGATCATAGGAATGAATTAGAATGGATCGTGCAAATGAATTAGAATGGATACATTCGTGCGAATGAATTAGAATGGATCGTAGGAATGAATTAGAATGGATCGTACGAATGAATTAGAATGGATACATTTGTACGAATGAATTAGAATGGATCGTACGAATGAATTAGAATGGATCGTACGAATGGATTAGAATGGATCGTACGAATGGATTAGAATGGATACATTTGTGTGAATGAATTAGAATGGATCGTAAAAATAAATTAGAATGGATCGTACGATTCATTCTAATTCATTCGTATGATCCATTCTAATGCATTCGTACGATTCATTCTAAATCATTCGCACGATCCATTCTAATTCATTCGTACGATCCATTCTTATTCATTCATACGATCAATTCTAATTCATTCGTACGATCCATTCTAATTCATTCGTATGATCCATTCTAACTCATTCGGTGGATCCATTCTAATTCATTCGTACGATCCATTCTAATTCATTCGGTGGATCCATTCTAATTCATTCGTACGATCCATTCTAATTCATTTGCACAATCTATTCTAATTCATTCGTACGATCCATTCTAATTCATTCGCACGATCCATTCTAATTCATTCGTACGATCCATTCTAATTCATTCGCACGAATGTAACCATTCTAATTCATTCGTACGATCCATTCTAATTCATTCCTATGATCCATTGTAATTCATTCGCACGAATGTATCCATTCTAATTCATTTGCATGATCCATTCTAATTCATTCGCACGAATGTATCCATTCTAATTCATTCGCACGAATGTATCCATTCTAATTTATTCGTACGATCTATTCTAATTCATTCGTATGATTCATTCTAATTCATTCGTACGATCCATTCTAATTCAATAGCACGATCCATTCTAATTCGTTCGTACGATCCATTCTAATTCATTTGTACGAATGAATTAGAATGGATCATACGACTGAATTAGAATGGATTTTACGAATGAATTAAAATTGATCATACAAATGAATTAGAATGGATACATTCGTGCGAATGAATTAGAATAGATCGTATGAATGAATTAGAATTGATCGTATTAATGGATCATACAAATGAATTAGAAAGGTTACATTCGTGAGAATGAATTAGAATGGATCGTATGATCCATTCTAATTCATTATCACGAATGTAACCTTTCTAATTCATTTGTATGATTCATTCTAATTCATTCCTACGATCTATTCTAATTCATTCGTATGATCCATTTTAATTCATTCGCACGATCCATTCTTATTTATTCGTACGATCCATTCTAATTCATTCGTACGATCTATTCTAATTCATTCATATGATCTATTCTAATTCCTTCGCACGAATGTATCCATTCTAGTTCATTCTAACACTCCATTCTAATTCATTCGTACGCTCCATTCTTATTTATCGCACAAATGTATCCATTCTAATTCATTCGTACGATCCATTCTGATTCATTCGTACAATCCATTCTAATTCATTCCTACAATCCATTCTAACTCATTCGCACGAATGTATCCATTCTAATTCATTTGCATGATCCATTCTAATTCATTCCTTTGATACATTCTAATTCATTCGTAGGATCCATTCTAATTCATTCGCTCGAATGTATCCATTCTAATTCATTCGTACGATCCATTCTAATTCGTTCATACGATCCATTCTAATTCATTCGTACGATCCATTTTAATTCATTCGTACGATCCATTCTAATTCATTCGCATAAATATATCTATTCTAATTCATTGGTATGATCCATTCTAATTCATTCGCACAAATATATCCATTCTAATTCATTTGCATAAATATATCCATTCTAATTCATTTGCATAAATATATCCATTCTAATTCATTCGTACAATCCATTCTTATTCATTCGCACGATCCATTCTAATTCATTCGCACAAATGTATCCATTCTAATTCATTCGTACGATCCATTCTAATCCATTCGTACGATCCATTCTAATTCATTCGTACGATCCATTCTAATTCATTCTCACAAATGTAACATTTCTAATTCATTTGTACGATCCATTCTAATCCATTCGTACGATCCATTCTAATCCATTCGTACGATCCATTCTAATTCATTCGCACGAATGTAACCATTCTAATTCATTCGTACGATCCATTCTAATTCATTCCTATGATCCATTCTAATTCATTCGCACGAATGTATCCAATCTAATTCATTTGCACAAACCATTCTAATTCATTCCTATGATCCATTCTAATTCATTCATACAGTCCATTCTAATTCATTCGTACGATCCATTCTAATTCATTCCTACGATCTATTCTAATTCATTCGCTCGAATGTATCCATTCTAATTCATTCGTTCGATCCATTCTAATTCATTCGTACGATCCATTCTAATCCATTCGTACGATCCATTCTAATTCATTCGTACGATCCATTCTAATTCATTCTCCCAAATGTAACCTTTCTAATTCATTTGTACGATCCATTCTAATTCATTTATAAGATCCATTCTAATCCATTCGTACGATCCATTCTAATTCATTCGTACGATCCATTCTAATTCATTCGCACAAATGTAACCTTTCTAATTCATTTGTACGATCCATTCTAATTCATTCGTACGGTCCATTCTAATTCTTTCGCACGATTGTAACCATTCTAATTCATTCGTACGATCCATTCTAATTCATTCCTACGATCCATTCTAATTCATTCGTACGATCCATTCTAATTCATTTGTACGATCCATTCTAATCCATTCGTACGATCCATTCTAATTCATTCGCACGAATGTAACCATTCTAATTCATTCGTACGATCCATTCTAATTCATTCCTACGATCCATTCTTATTCATTCGCACGATCCATTCTAATTCATTCGCTCGAATGTATCCATTCTAATTCATTCGTACGATCCATTCTAATTCATTCTCACGAATGTAACCTTTCTAATTCACTTGTATGTATCCATTCTAATTCATTCGTACAATCCATTCTAATTCATTCGCACGATCCATTCTAATTCGTTCGTACGATCCATTCTAATTCATTCATACGATCCATTCTAATTCATTAGCATGACCAATTCTAATTCATTTGTACGATCCATTCTAATGCATTCGTACGATTCATTCTAATTCATTCGCACGATCCATTCTAATTCATTTGTATGATCCATTCTAATTTATTTGCACGAATATACGATCCATTCTAATTTATTCGTACAAATGTATCCATTCTAATTCATTTGTACGATCCATTCTAATTCATTCGTACGATTCATTCTTATTCATTCGTACGATCCATTCTAATTCATTCGTACGATCCATTCTAATTCATTCGCACGAATGTATCCATTCTAATTCATTCGTACAATCCATTCTAATTCATTCGCACCATCCATTCTAATTCATTCGTATGATCAATTCTAATTCATTCCTACGATCTATTCTAATTCATTCGCTTGAATCTATCCATTCTAATTCATTCGTTCGATCCATTCTAATTCATTCGTACGATCCATTCAAATTCATTTGTACGATCCATTCTAATGGATCGTACGAATGAATTAGAATTGTTACATTCGTGCGAATGAATTAGAATAGATCGTACGAATGAATTAGAATGGACTGTACAAATAAATTAGAATGGATCGTGCGAATGAATTAGAATGGATCGTACGAATGAAGTAGAATGGATCCACCAAATGAGTTAGAATGGATACATGCGTACAAATGAAGTAGAATGGATCGTATGAATGAATTAGAATGGATCGTACGAATGAATTAGATTGATTCATGCAAATGAATTAGAATGGATCGTGCAAATGAATTAGAATGGATACATTCGTGCGAATGAATTAGAATGGATCGTAGGAATGAATTAGAATGGATTGTACGAATGAATTAGAATGGTAACATTCGTGCGAATGAATTAGAATAGGTCGTACGAATGTATTAGAATGAATCATGCGAATGAATTTGAATAGATCGTACGAATGAATTAGAATGGATCGTACGATCCATTCTAATTTATTCTCACAAAAGTATACATTCTAATTCATTCGTATGATCCATTCTAATTCATTCGCATGAATATATCCATTCTAATTCATTCGTACGATCCATTCTAATTCATTCGCACGATCCATTCTAATTCATTCGTACGATCCATTCTAATTCATTCGTACGATTCATTCTAATTCATTCGTATGATCCATTCAAACTCATTCATACGATCCATTCTAATTCATTCGTACGATCCATTCTAATTCATTTGTACGATCCATTCTAATTCATTCGCACAAATGTATCCATTTTAATTCATTCGTACGATTCATTCTAATTTATTCATACGATCCATTCTAATTCATTCGCACGATCCATTCTAATTCATTCGTACGATCCATTCTAATTCATTCGTACGAATGTAACCATTCTAATTCATTCATACGATCCATTCTAATTTGCGAATTCATTCCTACGATCTATTCTAATTCATTCGTACGTACGATTCATTCTAATTCATTCGGACGATCCATTCTAATTCATTCGTACGATCTATTCTAATTCATTCACACGAATGTAACCATTCTAATTAATTCGAACGATTCATTCAAATTCATTTTAATTCATTCGTACGGTTCATTTTAATTCATTTGTACGATCCATTCTAATTCATTCGCACAAATGTATCCATTTTAATTGATTCGTACGATCCATTCTAATTTATTCGCATGATCCATTCTAATTCATTCGTACGATCCATTCTAATTCATTCGTACGATCTATTCTAATTCATTCGCACGAATGTATCCATTCTAATTCATTCGTACGATCCATTCTAATTCATTCTAATTCATTCATACGATCCATTCTAATTCATTCGCATGAATGTATCCATTCTAATTCATTCGTACGAATGGATTAGAACGCATTGTACGAATGAGTTAGAATGGATACATTCTTGCGAATGAATTAGAATGGATCGTATGAATGAATTAGAATGGATCGTGCGAATGAATTAGAATGGATCGTATGAATAAATTAGAATGGATCGTACGAATGAATTAAAATGGATACATTTGTGTGAATTAATTAGAATAGATCGTACAAATGAATTAGAATGGATCGTACGAATGAATTAGAATGGATCGTACGAACGAATTAGAATGGATCGTAGGAATGAATTAGAATGGATCGTACGAATGAATTAGAATGGTTACATTCGTGCGAATGAATTAGAATAGATCGTACGAATGAATTAGAATGGATCGTAGGAATGAATTAGAATGGATCGTACGAATGAATTCGAGCGAATGAATTAGAATGGATCGTACGAACGAATTAGAATGGATCGTAGGAATGAATTAGAATGGATCGTACGAATGAATTAGAATGGTTACATTCATGCGAATGAATTAGAATGGATCGTACGAATGGATTAGAATGGATCGTACGAATGGATTAGAATGGATCGTACGAATGAATTAGAATGGGTCGTACAAATGAATTAGAAAGGTTACATTTGTGACATTCTAATTCATTCGTACGATCCATTCTAATCTATTCGTACGATCCATTCTAATCTATTCGTACGATCCATTCTAATTCATTCGTACGATCCATTCTAATTCATTCGCAAGAATGTAACCATTCTAATTCATTCGTACGATCCATTCTAATTCATTCGCACGAACGTATCCATTCTAATTCATTTGCATGATCCATTCTAATCCATTCCTATGATCCATTCTAATTCATTCGTACAATCCATTCTAATTCATTCGCTCGAATGTATCCATTCTAATTCATTCGTACGATCCATTCTAATTCGTTCGTACGATCCATTCTAATTCGTTCACACGATCCATTCTAATTCATTCGCACGATCCATTCTAATTCATTCTCACGAATATAATCTGTCTAATTCATTTATATGATCCATTCTAATTCATTCGTACGATCCATTCTAATCCATTCGTACGATCCATTCTAATTCATTTGCACGATCCATTCTAATTCATTCCTATGATCCATTCTAATTTATTCGTATGATCCATTCTAATTCATTCGCTCGAATGTATCCATTCTAATTCATTCGTACAATCCATTCTAATTCATTCGTACGATCCATTCTAATTCATTCTCACGAATATAACCTTTCTAATTCATTTGTATGTATCCATTCTAATTCATTCGTACGATCTATTCTAATTCATTTGCACGATCCATTCTAATTCATTCGTACGATCCATTCTAATTCATTCACACGATCCATTCTAATTCATTCGTACGATCTATTCTAATTCATTCGCACGAATGTATCCGTTCAATTGCATTCGCACGATTCATTCTAATTCATTCACACGATCCATTCTAATTCATTCGTACGATTCATTCTAATTCATTGGTCCGATCCATTCTAATTCATTCGCACGAATGTATCCATTCTAATTCATTCGTACAATCCATTCTAATTCATTCGCACGATCCATTCTAATTCATTCGTATGATCCATTCTAATTCATTCCTACGATCTATTCTAATTCATTCGCTCGAATGTATCCATTCTAATTCATTCGTTCGATCCATTCTAATTCATTTGTATGATCCATTCTAATTCATTCGTATGATCCATTCTAACTCATTTGTAGGAATGAATTAGAATGGATCGTACGAATGAATTACAATGGTTAAATTCGTGCGAATCAATTAGAATGGATCATACGAATAGATTAGAATTGATCGTACGAATGAATTATAATGGATCGTATAAATGAATTAGAAAGGTTAATTTGTGAGAATGAATTAGAATGGATCGTACGAATGGATTAGAATGGATCGTACGAATGGATTAGAATGGATCGTACGAATGAATTAGAATGGATCGTACGAATGAATTAGAAAGGTTACATTCGTGAGAATAAATTAGAATGGATCGTGCGAATGAATTCGAATTAATCCTACGAGTGAATTAGAATGGATCGTACGAATGAATAAGAATGGGTCGTACGAATGAATTAGAATGGATACATTCGAGCGAATGAATTAGAATAGATCGTAGGAATGAATTACAATGGATCATACGAATGAATTAGAATGGATCGTATGAATAAATTAGAATGGATCGTACGAATTAATTAGAATGGATACGTTATTCGTACGATCCATTCTAATTCATTCGTATGATCCATTCTAATTCATTCTTACAAATGTAACCTTTCTAATTCATTTGTACGATCCATTCTAATTCATGCGTACGATCCAGTCTAATCCATTCGTACGATCCATTATAATCCATTCGTACAATCCATTCTAATTCATTCGCACGAATGTTACCATTCTAATTCATTCGTACGATCCATTCTAATTCATTCATACAATCCATTCTAATTCATTCGCACGAATGTATCCATTCTAATTAATTCGTGCGATCCATTCTAATTCATTCGTATGATCCATTCTTATTCATTCGCACGATCCAGTCTAATTGATTCGCACGATCCATTCTAATTCATTCACACGAATGTATCCATTCTAATTCATTCGTACGATCCGTTCTAATTCATTAATATGATTCATTCTAATTCATTCGTACGGTCCATTCTAATTCATTAAGGTATCCATTCTAATTTATTCGTATGATCCATTCTAATTCATTCGTACGATTCATTCTAATTACTTCGTACGATCCATTCAAATTCATTTTAATTCATTCGTACGGTCCATTTTAATTCATTTGTACGATCCATTCTAATTCATTCGCACAAATGTATCCATTTTAATTGATTCGTACGATCCATTCTAATTTATTCGCACGATCCATTCTAATTCATTCGTACGATCCATTCTAATTCATTCGTACGATCTATTCTAATTCATTCGCACGAATGTATCCATTCTAATTCATTCGTACGATCCATTCTAATTCATTCGTACGATCCATTCTAATTCATTCTAATTCATTCATACGATCCATTCTAATTCATTCGAATGAATGTATCCATTCTAATTCATTCGTACGAATGGATTAGAACGCATTGTACGAATGAGTTAGAATGGATACATTCGTGCGAATGAATTAGAATGGATCGTATGAATGAATTAGAATGGATCGTGCGAATGAATTAGAATGGATCGTATGAATAAATTAGAATGGATCGTACGAATGAATTAAAATGGATACATTTGTGCGAATTAATTAGAATAGATCGTACAATTGAATTAGAATGGATCGTACGAATGAATTAGAATGGATCGTACGAACGAATTAGAATGGATCGTAGGAATGAATTAGAATGGATCGTACGAATGAATTAGAATGGTTACATTCGTGCGAATGAATTAGAATAGATCGTACGAATGAATTAGAATGGATCGTACGAATGAATTCGAGCGAATGAATTAGAATGGATCGTACGAACGAATTAGAATGGATCGTAGGAATGAATTAGAATGGATCGTACAAATGAATTAGAATGGTTACATTCATGCGAATGAATTAGAATGGATCGTACGAATGGATTAGAATGGATCGTACGAATGGATTAGAATGGATCGTACGAATGAATTAGAATGGGTCGTACAAATGAATTAGAAATGTTACATTTGTGACATTTTAATTCATTCGTACGATCCAGTCTAATCTATTCGTACGATCCATTCTAATTCATTCGTACGATCCATTCTAATTCATTCGTACGATCCATTCTAATTCATTCGCAAGAATGTAACCGTTCTAATTCATTCGTACGATCCATTCTAATTCATTCGCACGAACGTATCCATTCTAATTCATTTGCATGATCCATTCTAATACATTCCTATGATCCATTCTAATTCATTCGTACGATCCATTCTAATTCATTCGCTCGAATGTATCCATTCTAATTCATTCGTACGATCCATTCTAATTCGTTCGTACGATCCATTCTAATTCGTTCGTACGATCCATTCTAATTCGTTCGCACGATCCATTCTAATTCATTCGCACTATCCATTCTAATTCATTCTCACGAATATAATCTTTCTAATTCATTTATATGATCCATTCTAATTCATTCGTACGATCCATTCTAATCCATTCGTACGATCCATTCTAATTCATTTGCACGATCCATTCTAATTCATTCCTATGATCCATTCTAATTTATTCGTACGATCTATTCTAATTCATTCGCTCGAATGTATCCATTCTAATTCATTCGTACGATCCATTCTAATTCATTCGTACGATCCATTCTAATTCATTCTCACGAATGTAACCTTTCTAATTCAATTGTATGTATCCATTCTAATTCATTCGTACGATCCATTCTAATTCATTTGCACGATCCATTCTAATTCATTCGTACGATCCATTCTAATTCATTCGTACGATCCATTCTAATTCATTCGCACGAATGTATCCATTCAATTGCATTCGCACGATTCATTCTAATTCATTCACACGATCCATTCTAATTCATTCATACGATTCATTCTAATTCATTGGTCCGATCCATTCTAATTCATTCGCACGAATTTATCCATTCTAATTCATTCGTACAATCCATTCTAATTCATTCGCACGATCCATTCTAATTCATTCGTATGATCCATTCTAATTCATTCCTACGATCTATTCTAATTCATTCGCTCGAATGTATCCATTCTAATTCCATCGTTCTTTGTATGATCCATTCTAATTCATTCGTATGATCCATTCTAACTCATTTGTAGGAATGAATTAGAATGGATCGTACGAATGAATTAGAATGGTTAAATTCGTGCGAATGAATTAGAATGGATCATACGAATGGATTAGAATGGATCGTACGAATGAATTATAATGGATCGTACAAATGAATTAGAAAGGTTACATTTGTGAGAATGAATTAGAATGGATTGTACGAATGAATTAGAATGGATCGTACGAATGGATTAGAATAGATCGTACGAATGGATTAGAATGGATCGTACGAATGAATTAGAATGGATCGTACGAATGAATTAGAAAGGTTACATTCGTGAGAATAAATTAGAATGGATCGTGCGAATGAATTAGAATTAACCCTACGAGTGAATTAGAATGGATCGTACGAACGAATAAGAATGGGTCGTACGAATGAATTAGAATGGATACATTCGAGCGAATGAATTAGAATAGATCATTGGAATGAATTAGAATGGATCATACGAATGAATTAGAATGGATCGTATGAATAAATTAGAATGGATCGTACGAATTAATTAGAATGGATACGTTATTCGTACGATCCATTCTAATTCATTCGTATGATCCATTCTAATTCATTCTCACAAATGTAACCTTTCTAATTCATTTGTACGATCCATTCTAATTCATTCGTACGATCCAGTCTAATCCATTCGTACGATCCATTCTAATCCATTCGTACAATCCATTCTAATTCATTCGCACGAATGTTACCATTCTAATTCATTCGTACGATCCATTCTAATTCATTCATACAATCCATTCTAATTCATTCGTACGAATGTATCCATTCTAATTAATTCGTATGATCCATTCTAATTCATTCGTATGATCCATTCTTATTCATTCGCACGATCCAGTCTAATTGATTCGCACGATCCATTCTAATTCATTCGTACGATCCGTTCTAATTCATTAATATGATTCATTCTAATTCATTCGTACGGTCCATTCTAAATCATAAAGGTATCCATTCTAATTTATTCGTATGATCCATTCTAATTCATTCGTACGATTCATTCTAATTACTTCGTACGATCCATTCTAATTCATTCGCACAATCCGTTCTAATTCATTCCTATGATCGATTCTAATTCATTCGCACGAATGCAACCATTTTAATTCATTCGTACGATCCATTCTAATTCATTCCTACGATCCATTCTAATTCATTCGCACGAATGTATCCATTCTAATTCATTTGCACGATCCATTCTAATTCATTCCTATGATCCATTCTAATTCATTCGTACGATCCATTCTAATTCATTTGCTCGAATGTATCCATTCGAATTCATTCGTACGATCCATTCTAATTCATTCGTACAATCCATTCTAATTCATTCTCATGAATATAACCTTTCTAATTCATTTGTATGATCCATTCTAATTCATTCGTACGATCCATTCTAATCCATTCGTACGATCCATTCTAATCCATTCGTACGATCCATTTTAATCCATTCGTACGATCCATTCTAATTCATTCGCTCAAATGTATCCATTCTAATTCATTCGTACGATCCATTCTAATCCATTCGTACGATCCATTCTAAACCATTGTACAATCCATTCTAATTCATTCGCACGAATTTAAATATTCTAATTCATTCATACGATCCATTCTAATCCATTCGTACGATCCATTCTAATTCATTCGCACGAATGTATCTATTCTAATTCATTTGTACGATCCATTCTAATTCATTCCTACGATCCATTCTAATTCATTCGCACGAATGTATCCATTCTAATTCATTTGCACGATCCATTCTAATTCATTCCTATGATCCATTCTAATTCATTCGTACGATCCATTCTAATTCATTCGCTCGAATGTATCCATTCTAATTCATTCGTACGATCCATTCTAATTCATTCGTACGATCCATTCTAATTCATTCTCAAGAATGTAACATTTCTAATTCATTTGTATGTATCCATTCTAATTCATTCGTACGATCCATTCTAATTCATTCGCACGATCCATTCTAATTCATTCGTACGATCCATTCTAATTAATTCGCACGATCCATTCTAATTCATTCGTACGATCCATTCTAATTCATTCGCACGAATGTATCCATTCTAATGCATTCATATGATTCATTCTAATTCATTCGCACGATCCATTCTAATTCATTCGTACGACCCATTCTAATTCATTCGTCCGATCCATTCTAATTCATTCGCACGAATGTATCCATTCTAATTCATTCGTACAATCCATTCTAATTCATTCGCACGATCCATTCTAATTCATTCGTATGATCCATTCTAATTCATTCCTACGATCTATTCTAATTCATTTGCTCGAATGTATCCATTCTAATTCATTCGTTCGATCCATTCTAATTCATTCGTACGATCCATTAAAATTCATTCGCATGATCCATTCTAATTCATTCTTACGATCCATTCTAATTCATTCTCACGAATGTAACCTTTCTAATTCATTTTTATGATCCATTCTAATTTATTCATACGATCCATTCTAATCCATTCGTACGATCCATTCTAATCCATTCGTATGATCCATTCTAATTCATTCGTTCGCATGAATGTAACCATTGTTATTCATTCGTACGATCCATTCTAATTCATTCCTACGATCCATTCTAATTCATTCGCACGAATGTATCCATTCTAATTCATTTGCACGATCCATTCTAATTCATTTGTACGATCCATTCTAATTCATTCGCTCGAATGTATCCATTCTAATTCATTCGTACGATCCATTCTAATTCGTTCATACGATCCATTCTAATTCGTTCGTACGATCCATTCTAATTCATTCGTACGATCCATTCTAATTAATTCGTACGATCCATTCCAATTCATTCGCACGATCCATTCTAATTCTTTGCACAAATGTATCCATTCTAATTCATTCGTACGATCCATTCTAATTCATTCCTACGATCCATTCTAATTCATTCGCACGAATGTATCCATTCAAATTCATTTGCACGATCCATTCTAATTCATTCCTATGATCCATTCTAATTCATTCGTACGATCCATTCTAATTCATTCGCACGAATGTATCCATTCTAATTCATTTGCATGATCCATTCGTACGATCCATTCTAATTCATTTGCACAAATGTATCCATTCTAATTCATTCGTATGATCCATTCTAATTCATTCGTACGATCCATTCTAATTCATTCGCTCAAATGTATCCATTCTAATTCATTCGTACGATCCATTCTAATTCATTCGTACGATCCATTCTAATTCATTCGCACAAATGTATCTATTCTAATTCATTCGTTCGATCTATTCTAATTCATTCGCATAAATATATCCATTCTAATTCATTCGTACGATCCATTCTAATTCATCGCACGATCCATTCTAATTCATTCGCACAAATGTATCCATTCTAATTCATTCGTACAATCCTTTCTAATTCATTCGCATGATCCATTCTAATTCATTCGTACGATCCATTCTAACTCATTTGTACGATCCATTCTAATTCATTCGCATGAATGTATCCATTCTAATTTATTCGTACGATCCATTCTAATACATTTGCACGAATGTAACCATTCTAATTCATTCGTACGATCCATTCTAATACATTTGCACGAATGTAACCATTCTAATTCATTCGTACGATCCATTCATACGAACCATTCAAATTTATTCACAAGAATGTATCCATTCTAATTCATTCGCACGATCAATTCTAATTCATTCGTACGATCCATTCTAATTCATTTGCACGAATGTATCCATTCTAATTCATTCGTATAATCCATTCTAATTCATTCGTACGATCCATTCTAATTCATTCGTATGATCGATTCTAATTCATTCCTACGATCTATTCTAATTCATTTGCTCAAATGTATCCATTCTAATTCATTCGTACAATCCATTCTAATTCATTCGCACGATCCATTCTAATTCATTCGTATGATCCATTCTAATTCATTCCTATGATCTATTCTAATTCATTCGCTCGAATGTATCCATTCTAATTCATTCGTTCGATCCATTCTAATTTATTCGTACGATCCATTCTAATTCATTCGTACGATCCATTCTAATTCATTTGCATGATCCATTCTAATTCATTCGTACGATCCATTCTAATTCATTCGCACGATCCATTCTAATTCATTCCTACGATCTATTCTAATTCATTGGCTCGAATGTATCCATTCTAATTCATTCGTTCGATCCATTCTAATTCATTCGTACGATCCATTCATATTCATTCGCATAATCCATTCTAATTCATTCGTACGATCCATTCTAATTCATTCTCACGAATGTAACCTTTCTAATTCATTTGTATGATCCATTCTAATTCATTCGTATGATCCATTCTAATTCATTCGCACGAATGTATCCATTCTAATGCATTCGTACGATTCATTCTAATTCATTCACACGATCCATTCTAATTCATTCGTACGATCCATTCTTATTCATTCATACGATCCATTCTAATTCATTTGTACGAATGAATTAGAATGGATCGTGCGAATGGATTAGAATGGATCGTGCGAATGAATTAGAATGGATCGTATGAACAAATTAGACTGGATCGTATGAACGAATTAGAATGGATCGTACAAATGAATTAGAATGGATACATTCGAGCGAATGAATTAGAATGGATCGTACGAATGAATTAGAATGGATCATATGAATGAATTAGAATGGATCGTACGATTGGATTAGAACGCATTGTGCGAATGAATTAGAATGGATCGTACAAATGAATTAGAATGGATACATTCGTGCGAATGAATTAGAATGGATCGTACAAATGAATTAGAATGGATCGTGCGAATGAATTAGAATGGATAGTGCGAATGAATTAGATGAATTAGAATGGATCGTACGAATGAATTAGAATGGATCCACCGAATGAGTTAGAATGGATCATACGAATGCATTAGAATGAATCGTACGAACGAATTAGAATGAATCGTACGATCCATTCTAATTCATTCGCACGAATGTATCCATTCTAATTCATTCGTACAATCCATTCTAATTCGTTCGCACGATCCATTCTAATTCATTCGTATGATCCATTCTAATTCATTCCTACGATCTATTCTAATTCATTCGCTCGAATGTATCCATTCTAATTCATTCGTTCGATCCATTCAAATTCATTCGCATGATCCATTCATACGATCCATTCAAATTCATTCGAATGAATTAGAATGGATCGTATGAATAAATTAGAATGGATCGTACGAAAGAATTAAAATGGATACATTTGTGCGAATGAATTAGAATGGATCATACGATTGAATTTGAATGGATCGTACGAATAAATTTGAATGGATCGTACGAATGGATTAGAACGTATTGTACGAATGAATTAGAATTGATACATTTGTGCGAATGAAATAGATTGCATCGTACGAATGAATTTGAATGGATTGTACGAATGAATTAGAATGGATCGTACGAATGAATTAGAATGGATCATGCGAATGAATTAGAATAGATCGTACGAATGAATTAGAATGGATCGTGAGAACGAATTAGAATGGATCGTATGAACGAATTAGAATAGATCGTACGAATGAATTAGAATGGATACATTCGAGCGAATGAATTAGAATGGATCGTACGAATGAATTAGAATTGATCGTGCGAATGAATTAGAATGGATCATACAAATGAATTAGAAAGGTTACATTCGTGAGAATGATTTAGAATGGATCGTGCGATGAATTAGAATGGATCATACAAATGAATTAGAATGGATTCTAATCCATTCGTACGATCCATTCTAATCTATTCTAATTCATTCGCACAAATGTATCCATTCTAATTCCATTCTAATTCATTCGTACGATCCATTCTAATTCATTCGCACGATCCATTCTAATTTATTCGTACAATGCGTTCTAATCCATTCTAATTCATTCGTACGATCCATTTGTGCGAATGAATTAGATTGGATCATACGATTGAATTTGAATGGATCGTACGAATAAATTAGAATGGATACATTTGTGCGATAAATAAGAATGGAGCGTACGAATGAATTAGAATGGAGCGTACGAATGAATTAGAATGGATCGTACAAATGAATTAGAATGGATATATTCGTGCGAATGAATTAGAATGGATCGTACGAATGAATTAGACTGGATCGTACGAATAAATTAGATTGGATCATACGATTGAATTTGAATGGATCGTACGAATAAGTTAGAATGGATACATTTGTGCGATAAATAAGAATGGAGCGTAAGAATGAATTAGAATGGAGCGTACTTATGAATTAGAATGGATCGTACAAATGAATTAGAATGGATATATTCGTGCGAATGAATTAGAATGGATCGTACGAATGAATTAGACTGGATTGTAGGAATGAATTAAAATGGATATATTTGTGCGAATGAATTAGATTGGATCATACGATTGAATTTGAATGGATCGTACGAATAAATTAGAATGGATACATTTGTGCGATAAATAAGAATGGAGCGTAAGAATGAATTAGAATGGAGCGTATGAATGAATTAGAATGGATCGTACAAATGAATTAGACTGGATCGTACGAATAAATTAGCATGGGTACATTCATGCAAATGAATTAGAATGAATCGTACGAATGAATTAGAATGGATCGTACGAATGAATTAGAATTGATCATACGAATGAATTAGAATGGATCACACGAATGAATTAGAATGGATCGTGCGAATGAATTAGAATGGATCGTAGGAATGAATTAGAATGGATCGTACGCATGAATTAGAATGGTTACATTCGTGCGAATGAATTAGAATGGATCGTACAAATGGATTAGAATGGATCGTATGAATGGATTAGAATGGATCGTACGAATGAATTAGAATGGATAGTACAAATGAATTAGAAAGGTTACATTTGTGAGAATGAATTAGAACGGATCGTACGAATGGATTAGAATGGATCGTACGAATGGATTAGAATGGATCGTACGAATGGATTAGAATAGATCGTACGAATGAATTAGAATGGATCATACAAATGAATTAGAAAGGTTACATTCGTGAGAATGAATTAGAATGGATCATACGAATGAATTAGAATGGATCGTACGAATAAATTACAATGGATACATTTGAGCGAATGAATTAGAATGGATCGTACGAATGAATTAGAATGGATCATAGGAATGAATTAGAATGGATCGTGCAAATGAATTAGAATGGATACATTCGTGCGAATGAATTAGAATGGATCATAGGAATGAATTAGAATGGATCGTACGAATGAATTAGAATGGTTACATTTGAGCGAATGAATTAGAATGGATCCTACGAATGAATTAGAATGGATCATAGGAATGAATTAGAATGGATCGTGCAAATGAATTAGAATGGATACATTCGTGCGAATGAATTAGAATGGATCGTACGAATGAAATAGAATGGATCATAGGAATGAATTAGAATGGATCGTACGAATGAATTAAAATGGTTACATTCGAGCGAATGAATTAGAATGGATCGGACGAATGAATTAGAATGGATCATATGATTCATTCTAATGCATTCGCACGAATGTATACATTCTAATTCATTCGTACGATCCATTCTAATTAATTTGTACGATCCATTCTAATTCATTCGCACGATCCATTCTAATTCATTCGTGTGATCCATTCTAATTCATTCGTATGATCAATTCTAATTCATTCGTACGATCCATTCTAATTCATTCGTACGATTCATTCTAATTCATTTGCATGAATGTACCTATTCTAATTTATTCGTACGATCCAGTCTAATTCATTCGTACGATCCATTCTAATTCATTCGCATGAATATATCCATTCTAATTCATTTGTACGATCCATTCTAATTCATTCGTACGCTCCATTCTAATTCATTCGTATGCTCCATTTTTATTTATCGCACAAATGTATCCATTCTAATTTATTCGTACGATCCATTCAAATTCAATCGTATGATCCAATCTAATTTATTCGCACAAATTTATCCATTTTAATTCATTCCTACGATCCATTCTAATTTATTCATACGATCCATTCTAATTCATTCGCACGATCCATTCTAATTCATTCGTACGATCCATTCTAATTCATTCGCATAAATATATCTATTCTAATTTATTCGTATGATCAATTCTAATTTATTCGCACGATCTATTCTAATTCATTCGCACGATCCATTCTAATTCATTCGTACGATCCATTCTAATTCATTCGCACGAATGTATCGTACGAATGAATTAGAATGGATCGTACAAATGAATTAGAAAGGTTACATTTGTGAGAATGAATTAGAATGGATCGTACAAATGAATTAGAATGGATCGTACGAATAGATTAGAATGGATCGTACGAATGAATTTGAATGGATCATACAAATGAATTAGAAAGGTTACATTCGTGAGAATGAATTAGAATAGATTGTACGAATGAATTAGAATGGATCGTGCGAATGAATTAGAATAGATTGTGCGAATAAATTAGAATGGATTATACGAATGAATTAGAAAGGTTACATTTGTGAGAATGAATTAGAAGGGATCGTACGAATGAATTAGAATGGATCATACGAATGGATTAGAATGGATCGTACGAATGGATTAGAATGCATTGTACGAATGAATTAGAATAGATACATTTGTGCGAATGAATTAGATTGCATCGTACGAATGAATTTGAATAGATCGGACGAATGAATTAGAATGGATCGTACGAATGAATTAGAATAGATCATAGGAATGAATTAGAATGGATCGTGCAAATGAATTAGAATGGATACATTCGTGCGAATGAATTAGAATGGATCGTGTGAATAAATTAGAATGGATCGTACGAACGAATTAGAATGGATCATACTAATGAATTAGAATGGATCGTACGAATGAATTCATTCTAATTCATTCGTACGATCCATTCTAATTCATTCGTACGATCCATTCTAATTCATTCGCACGATCCGTTCTAATTTATTCCTATGATCCATTCTAATTCATTCGCACGAATGTAACCATTCTAATTCATTCGTACAATCCATTCTAATTCATTCCTACGATCCATTCTAATTCATTCGCACGAATGTATCCATTCTAATTCATTTGCACGATCCATTCTAATTCATTCCTATGATCCATTCTAATTCATTCGTATGATCCATTCTAATTCATTCGCTCGAATATATCCATTCTAATTCATTCGTACGATCCATTCTAATTCATTCGTACGATCCATTCTAATTCATTCGCATGATCCATTCGTACGATCCATTCTAATCCATTCATACGATCCATTCTAATTCATTCATACGATCCATTCTAATTCGTTCGTACAATCAATTCGAATTTATTCGTACGATCCATTCTAATTCATTCGCATGATCCATTCTAATTCATTTGTACGAATGGATCCATTCTAATCGTACAATCCATTCTAATTCATTCGCACGATCCATTCCAATTCATTCGTATGATCTAATTCTAATTCATTCGTACGATCCATTCTAATTCATTCATACGATCCATTCTAATCCATTCGTACGATCTATTCTAATTCATTCGTACGATCCATTCTAATTCATTCGTATGATTTATTCTAATTCATTCGTACGATCCATTCTAATTCTTTCGTACGATTTATTCTAATTCATTCGTACGATCCATTCTAATTCATTCATACAATCCATTCAAATTCATTCGTACGATGCAATCTAATTCATTCGCACAAATATATCTATTCTAATTCATTCGTACAATGCGTTCTAATCCATTCGTACGATCCATTCTAATCCATTTGTACGATCCATTCTAATTCATTCGCACGAATGTAACCATTCTAATTCATTCACAGGATCCATTCTAATTCATTTGTACGATCCATTCTAATTCATTCGTATGATCCATTCTAATTCATTCGTACGATCCATTCTAATTCATTTGCATGAATGTATCGATCCATTCTAATTCATTCGTACGATCCATTCTAATTCATTCGCATGATCCATTCTAATTCATTCGTACAATCCATTCTAATTTATTCGTATAAATATATCCATTCTAATTCATTCGTACGATTCATTCTAATTCATTCGTACGATCCATTCTAATTCATTCGCATGATCCATTCGTACGATCCATTCTTATCCATTCGTACGATCAATTCTAATTCATTCGTACAAATATATCTATTCTAATTCATTCGTACAATGCGTTCTAATCCATTCGTACGATCTATTCTAATCCATTCGTACGATCCATTCTAATTCATTCGTATGATCCATTCTAATTCATTCGTACGATCCATTCTAATTCATTCTCACGAATGTAACCTTAGTAATTCATTTGTATGATCCGTTCTAATTCATTCGTACGATCCATTCTAATCCATTCGTACGATCCATTCTAATCCATTCGTACGATCCATTCTAATCCATTCGTACGATCCATTCTAATTCATTCGCTCGAATGTATCCATTCTAATTCATTCGTACGATCTATTCTAATTCGTTCATACGATCCATTCTAATTCATTCGTACGATCCATTCTAATCCATTCGTACGATCCATTCTAATCCATTCGTATGATCCATTCTAATTCATTCGTACGATCCATTCTAATTCATTCTCACAAATTTAACCTTTCTAATTCATTTGTACGATCCATTCTAATTCATTCGTACGTTCCATTCTAATCCATTCGTACGATCCATTCTAATCCATTCGTACGATCCATTCTAATTCATTCGCACGAATGTAACCATTCTAATTCATTTGTTCGATCCATTCTAATTCATTCCTACGATCCATTCTAATTCATTCGCACGAATGTATCCATTCTAATTAATTCGTACGATCCATTCTAATTCATTCGTTTGATCCATTCTTATTCATTCGCACGATCCAGTCTAATTGATTCGCACGATCCATTCTAATTCATTCGCACGATCCATTCTAATTCATTCGCATGATCGTACGAATGAATTAGAATGGATCGTACAAATGGATTAGAATGGATCGTATGAATGAATTAGAATGGATCATGTAAATGAATTTGAATGGATCGTACGAATGAATTAGAATGGATCGAACGAATGAATTAGAATGGATACATTCGAGCGAATGAATTAGAATAGATCGTAGGAATGAATTAGAATGGATCATACGAATGAATTAGAATGGATCATGCGAATGAATTAGAATGGATTGTACGAATGAATTAGAATGGATCGTACGAATGAATTAGAATGGATCGTAGGAATGAATTAGAATGTATCGTACGAATGAATTAGAATGGTTACATTCGTGCGAATGAATTAGAATGGATCGTACGAATGGATTAGAATGGATCGTACGAATGGATTAGAATGGATCGTACGAATGAATTAGAATGGATCATACAAATGAATTAGAAAGGTTACATTTGTGAGAATGAATTAGAATGGATCGTATGAATGAATTAGAATGGATCGTACGAATGGATTAGAATGGATCGTATGAATGGATCATGCGAATGAATTAGAATGGATCGTACGAATGAATTAGAATGGATCTTACGAATGAATTAGAATGGATACATTCGTGCGAATGAATTAGAATGGATTGTGCGAATGAATAAGAACGGATTGTGCGAATGAATTAGAATGGATCGTGCGAATGAATTAGAATGGATCGTATGAATGAATAAGAATGGATCGTACGAATGATTTAGAATGAATACATTCGAGCGAATAAATTAGAATGGATTAGAATGGATCGTACGAATGAATTAGAATGGATCGTACGAATGGATTAGAAGGCATTGTCCGAATGAATTAGAATGGATCGTACGAATGGATTAGAATGGATCGTACGAATGAATTTGAATGGATACATTCGAGCGAATGAATTGGAATGGATCGTATGAATGAATTAGAATGGATCGTGCGAATGAATTAGAATGGATCGTGCGAATGAATTAGAATGGATTGTACGAATGAATTAGAATGGATACATTCGTACGAATGAATTAGAATGGATCGGACGAATGAATTAGAATGGATCGTACGATTCCTTCAAATTCGTTCGTACGATCCATTCTAATTCATTCGTTTGATCCATTCTAACTCATTCGATGGATCCATTCTAATTCATTCGTACGATCCATTCTAATTCATTCGCACTATCCATTCTAATTCATTCGCACGATCCATTCTAATTTATTCGTACGATCCATTCTAATTCATTCACACGAATGTATCCATTCTAATTCATTTGTACGATCCATTCTAATTCATTCGTACAATGTGTTCTAATCCATTCGTTCGATCCATTCTAATTCATTCCTATGATCCATTCTAATTCATTCGTACGATCCATTCTAATTCATTCGCTCGAATGTATCCATTCTAATTCATTCGTACGATCCATTCTAATTCGTTCATCCGATCCATTCTAATTCATTCGTTCGATCCATTCTAATTCATTCGTACGAGCCATTCAAATTCATTCGTATGTTCCATTCTAATTCATTCGTACGATCCATTCTAATTTATTCTCACGAATGTAACCTTTCAAATTCATTTGTATGATCCATTGTAATTCATTCGTACGATCCATTCTAATCCATTCATACGATCCATTCTAATTCATTCGTACGATCCATTCTAATTCATTCTCACAAATATAACCTTTCTAATTCATTTGTACGATCCATTCTAATTCATTCGTACGATCCATTCTAATCCGTTCGTACGATCCATTCTAATCCATTCGTACGATCCATTCTAATCCATTCGTACGATCTATTCTAAATCATTCGTACGATCCATTCTAATTCATTCTCACAAATGTAACCTTTCTAATTCATTTATACAATCCATTCTAATTCATTCGTACGATCCATTCTAATCCGTTCGTGCGATCCATTCTAATCCATTCATACGATCCATTCTAATTCATTCGTACGATCCATTCTAATTCATTCTCACAAATGTAACCTTTTAATTCATTTGTATGATCCATTGTAATTTATTCGTACGATCTATTCTAATCCATTCGTACGATCCATTCTAAACCATTCGTACGATCCATTCTAATCCATTCGTTCGATCCATTCTAATTCATTCTCACAAATGTAACCTATCTAATTCATTTGTACGATCCATTCTAATTCATTCGTACGATCCATTCTAATTCATTTGTACGATCCATTCTAATTCATTCGTACGATCCATTCTAATCCATTCGTACGATCCATTCTAATTCATTCGCACGAATGTAACCATTCTAATTCATTCGTACGATCCATTCTAATTCATTCCTACGATCCATTCTAATTCATTCTCACGAATGTAACCTTTCTAATTCATTTGTATGATCCATTCTAATTCATTCGTATGATCCATTCTAATTTGTTCGTACGATCCATTCTAGTTCGTTTGTACGATCCATTCTAATTCATTCATACGATCCATTCTAATTCATTCTCACGAATGTAACCTTTCTAATTCATTTGTATGATCCATTCTAATTCATTCGTATGATCCATTCGAATCCATTCGTACGATCCATTCTAATCCATTCGTACGATCCATTCTAAATCATTCTCACAAATATAACCTTTCTAATTCATTTGTATGATCCATTCTAATTCATTCGTACGATCCATTCTAATTCATTCGTACGATCCATTCTAATCCATTTTAATTCATTTGTATGATCCATTCTAATTCATTCGCACAATCCATTCTAATCCATTCGTACGATCCATTCTAATTCATTCGTATAATGCGTTCTAATCCATTCGTACGATCCATTCTAATTCATTCGTACGATCCATTCTAATTCATTCGTACGATCCATTCTAATTCATTTGTACGATTCATTTTAATTCATTCGCTTGATCCATTCTAATTCATTCGTATGATACATTCATACGACTGAATTAGAATGGATTTTACAAATGAATTAGAATGGATACATTCGAGCGAATGAATTAGAATGGATCGTATGAATGAATTAGAATGGATCATAGGAATGAATTAGAATGGATCGTGCAAATGAATTAGAATGGATACATTCGTGCGAATGAATTAGAATGGATCGTAGGAATGAATTAGAATGGATCGTACGAATGAATTAGAATGGTTACATTCGTGCGAATGAATTAGAATGGATCGTACGAATGGATTAGAATGGATCGTACGAATGGATTAGAACGCATTGTACGAATGAATTAGACATTCGTACAATCCATTCTAATTCATTCGCACGATCCATTCTAATTCATTCGTATGATCCATTCTTTTTTTTTTTTATTCAAAGTTAGGGGATTTTATTTGGGACCCCGCCCAAGAAAGTAATCATATTACAAAAAATCTAAAGCCTTTTATAGAACAAGGCAACCAAAGTACAAGAAGGAAAACCATATACAACAAGAAAATCTGCTCCCTTCCCATAGAGAAAATTGTAAATCTGGCAATCAAAATCCTCTAAGCTGTAGTCAAACCTTCAGAAAGCCTAGATTTGCAATTAATCAGAAACTCTGTCATAACTCCGACCCATTTTATCAGCTCCAATGGCAATACGATGATTTTCCCTGAAGTTTTGAGGATAGTACTTGATAATTGTAGATGTATGGAATCCCATCTTAGACAGTATATCTGCTGGTTGATTACCTTCTCTCCAGATATGAGAGAGTTTGGATTGATCAATCTTGTGCATTAGCATTCTGATTTTTGAAATATGATGAACAGCTGACCATGGGATAGAGTAATTACCATTGATGCAGTTAACAGCTAGGAGGGAATCAGACTCAATCCAAACTTTATTTAGCTTCATATTAGAGGCAAAAGACAGTCCAACTTCAATAGCTTCCAGCTCAATGTTTAGAATATCAGAGAATTTAGACATACCATAGTAACCAAAGTTAGCATCACCTTCACTGTTTCTGAAAATGCCTCCAATTGAAGCATGTCCTTGGTTAAAAGCTCCATCTGTATTTAGTTTTGCCCATCCTTCAGTCGGTTTTTTCCATGTAACTTGATTGACATTTTGACTGGTCATATTAAGTGAGCATCCCCATTTAGCAGCACATAGGGAGTTATCATAATTGTCAACATCACCAAGATGTGATTCAGCAATTCTGAGACAAATTGATTTAGTGATTGAGCCAACAAATATCTCTTGTGCCTAGTGATTTTCTCAAAGACTCTCTTATTTCTTTCCTCCCATAGGTAGTAGATCACACAAGCTGTAGCAATACAAGCAATAGAAGCAATCATACCTTTGCCTTTGAATTTAGATTGAAGTCTGGCAATTTCTTCATTTAAATTACCAACTTTAGTAGCTTTGATATTAAATCTGGATAGAACTGATTTCCAGATCCAATTTGAGTAAGAGCACTTGAAAAAAAGATGCTCATGATCCTCTCTATCAGACCAACAAAGAGAGCAAAGAGAGTGAACAACTATTCCTCTCTTATGAAGTTTATCACAGGTTAGTAGCTTCTTCTGGACTGCTCTCCAAAGACAGAAAGCATGTTTTTCAATTCTCTGATTGTGCCAAATCCATTTATATTCAGTAAAAGAATTACCTTTAACCCGAATAGCTTCCCATGCTGATTTAAGTGTGTATTCACCATTTGTAGAAGGTTTCCAAACAATGAGGTCTTGAAAATCAGAGTATCTACTGTCAACTTGTTTTGCCATCTCAAAAACATCACACAAATCTGCTGAATTAGGATGTGGAAAATCCCAATTATTATCATGTAAGAAATTGCTCACTAAAACATCGTTTCCAAACCCCATATCATAGACAGCTCTATCATTGAATAAATCAATGAATCTACCATTTGGATGCCATGAGTCATACCAGAACTTCGTATTTTTGCCATTGCCCACCACATGACAGATTAAAGGCTTTGCAATATGCCTAATATTGAGTATCTCGCTCCATATACCTGAGGCATTTCCACAGATTTTACAGTCCCATATGTCATTGTGCTTTAAGTATCTTTGTCTAATCCAACGGGGCCACAAAGCATTATCATTGGAGCAAATTCTCCAGATATGTTTAGATAGAGATGCAATATTCCAATCTACTAGATTCCTTAGACCAAGACCACCCTCTTTCTTTGGATAACAAAGTTTCTTCCAAGCTATTGGGATCAGTTTCTTTGATAAAGAAGGCCCTCCCCACAAAAACCTGCAGAAGATACTCTCTATTTCATTTATAATAGACTTTGGAATCCTAAAAATACCCGACCAGTAGATGTGCAGAGAGTTAAGAACTGATTTAATAAGTTCCACTCGGCCAGCTAGTGAAAGAAAATTTCGATTCCAGGAGCCAATTCTAGCTCTGATTTTATCTATCAGGATCTGACAGTCTGTATGTTTAAGCCCTTTCGAAATGAGAGGAAGTCCAAGATACTTAACTGGTAATTTTTCTTCTCTGAATCCTAGGACTTCAAGAATCTCTTGCTTATTATGAACATTGCTGCTGAAAAAGACCATAGACTTCTCATGGTTTATCTCCAAACATGATTGCTTGTTGAAGGAATAAAGTATACTTTTCAATTCAGTAGCAGAAAGAACATTTGCATTGCTGAAAAGAAGCAAGTCATCTGCATAGGCCAAATGAGATACAAGCTACCAAGTCTTGGAACCTCTTGTTATTCTCTGCATCTGAAATGAGACAAGAGAGGATATTCATTGCAATAGTAAAAAGATAGGTGGAAAGTGGGTCTCCCTGTCTAACCCCTCTGTAAGCTTTGAAAAAACCTGTTGCCGCTCAATTAATAAGTACAGAAAATTTGACTGAAGTAATACAAGATGCAATCCAAGAGATCCATTTTCTGGGGAATGTCATAGCCTGAAGACATTGAAGGATGAAAGAATGGCTGACAGTGCCAAATGCTTTTTTCAAATCAACTTTAATACACATTCTGGGGGGGCCAATCTGTGTATGATAATTATTTAGCAATTCATGGGCCATCATTACTGCATCTTGGATAAGTCTACCATTTAAGAAGGCTAATTGATACTCTGATATAAGAGGAGGAAGCACAATCTTTATACGATTTGCAAGGATAGTAGAAATGATTTTGTAGGAGAAATTGCAAAGTGAAATAGGTCTGCAGCTAGCAAAGCTAGAAATACGATCCTCTTTAGGAATCAGAGCAATCAACGTGTGATTAAGCATAGAGATCTTATCTTGATGATCATAAAACCATCGGACCATAGCAATAATATCTATTTTGATAGTCTCCCAATTTTTAACATAAAAAGAATCTGAAAATCCATCAGCTCCAGGAGCTTTATTTGCAGAGGAGTCATGAATAGCATTGTATATTTCTTCATCAGAAAAAGGTAAACAAAGCCAACTTGATTGGGCCTCTGTCAATTGCTTGATATTTGCACAGCTCATATTCTCAGTAGGACTATGCTTGAACAAGTTGGAAAAAAAATTAATTCCTTCATCTTTGATAGTTGCTGGTTCTTCATGAGTGTTTCCGGATGAAGAAAGGATAGAGACAATCTTGGTTCTAGATCTTCTGTTATTAATAGCTGCATGATAAAATTTTGTGTTAGAATCACCCTCAGTCAACCATTGGATTCTAGATTTAATTCTGAGTAAATCTGTATGTATAGCCCTCTCTTTCTTTAGCTGAATCAAAGCATTTCTCTCTTCCAAGGCTAAATTAACATCCAAAGTATTGAGGCTGATTTTTTCCTGAATCAGTTCTAAATTTTTTTCTGCTTCTTCACATCTGAGCTGAGTGTGCCCAAAGCTAATTTTATTCCAAGTCTTTAATCTGATTTTAAGCCTTTTCAATTTAGTGCAGATTTGCATAAAGGGGTCTCCCTCAACTGGCTGCTTCCAAGACTCTGCTACAATAGTATGATAATCTTTATGAGTTTCCCAGATTTGAAGGTATCTGAAAGGAGGGGATCCAAAGGACCAAGAGGGATTCATGCTTACCACCATTGGAGAGTGGTCAGAATCACCTTGTGTAAGAAATTTAGTAATACAATTTGGAAATCCAAATAGCCAATGATGATTAACTAGAGTCCTATCCAGTTTAGCTGCAATTCTGGTGACCTCTGCTCTATTTGTCCAAGTAATATGAATCCCATGAGATTCCATGTCTTCAAGTTCACAGGTGTCAAGTATATCATTGAAATCTTTGAGAATAGAAGAAGGAACAAGATTACCACCTATTTTCTCATTAGCTGCCTTGATGACATTGAAATCACTTGCAACTAACCAAGGCCCTGTAACCATTTTAGTAATAGAGAGCATAGAAGACCACAATGCTCTTCTGTCAGTCACTGTGTTATGCCCATAAACAACAGAGAAAAGGAACAATTTATTCCCTGGAATCCATCGAACTTTACAATGGATAATTTGGTCAGACTCCAAAAGTTTATGCACTTCAAAATTACTTGGGTCCCAAAGTATAATAATTCTGCCAGCCCTATGGGATGAGTGGTTAGAGATTGAATCCCAATGAGGGTTAATATAGTGTTTGATTCTAGTAAAATTACCCTCTTTTACTTGGTTTCAACCAATCCAAATAGGCCAATGTTATGTTTAGCTGAGAGCTTTTTACCATCTTGACATCTATCCATGCTATTGAGACCCCTTGTGTTCCAAACACAAATATTCATTGAGACAAAGATGGGGCAGAATAAGTGCCCAGATCAGATAATGCACATGTAGTATCAATTCTGTCATCTTCATCATCAGATTCTATCAGAGTTCCTGAAACCAAATCTGGCTCAAAATTTGGAGGATGACCTTTATTTTGAATTTCATTCAACACAGCAATTCTGGATGCTTTTTTATAAGCTTGAATGATAGAGGGGGGACCTGCTGTATGAACAGATTTCAAAGCTTGGAGGTACTCATAATTTGCCTTGAATCTAGCCAAACTTTCCTCCTTTTCAACATCCAATACCTGTTCCTGAGCTTCATTTTTTTTTCCATTGACAGTATCAGTATCCAAGATTTTGGTGGCTTCTGTTATGTTGATATTTCCAGTTTGCTGTAATTTCTCCATGGTGGTAATGTTTTCCACCATGTCAGTTTGCTCAATCTGTTTTATTTCAACAATATTTGGTTTATTGACAGAATCTGCATTTATGGTTTTAGAAAACTGACCAATATGCACTTTGTATTCCCTATTTGATTCCTTTGCAGCAGTTTCATTCAAATTTGTAGAGTCATGAGATAATTCCTTGGCATTATCAGTTGTAGCATCATTTTTTCCAAAATCAACTTTATCATCCAGTTCCTCATAAGGATTTGAAATCTCTAGTGATTGAGATATCTGTTGTACCTTTGGAATCCAGACTCTCTGCCTCTGCATAATCTTTGCTTTTGAGACATAAGAGGGACAAATATTCTGAGTATGTCCAAATCCTTGACAGTGAGAGCAAAAAGTAGGCTTCCATTCATAAACAACTTCCTGTTCAAAAGCAAACTGACCTTTTATGAAAATAGGTATTGAATCAACAAGCTTAGAACTTAAGGAGACCTCAATACAGATTCTGGCATAGTTTGGACGTAATTTCTTTTCAGTAGGCTCATCAATTCGAATAGGATCACCAATAACCCTACCAATTTTGCAGAAGCTTTCCCACGCATAAAATTCTAGTGGTAAGTGAGGCAGACGAATCCATATAGGGAATTTATCAAACATCTTTCGTTCAAGGATAATACCTGGTTTCCACTTCCACAAAAACAGGGGACGACCCTCAAAGTTCCATGTCCCTAATTGTAGTATGCGATTAAAATCGGTTTCATCAGAGAATTGGAAGATAATAAGCCCATTATCAATAGGAGACATTGTAAAAACACCTTTACATTTCCAATCTCTTAACAATCTAGCACGTAAAGATCGGTAGTAAGGTCTTCTTCCCATCAGATGCCCAACTATGGTATTCTTCCAAAGATTTATACCTTCTTCGATATTTTCTGAAGTAAGATCCACTCCAAATCATTCACCATCAAGATTCAAAGGTTGTGTGAATTTCAGAGAAGAAGAAACCGATCTAGATGATATAGGACTAGTTTTAAAAAGTCCAGACCATGATTCTGGCATCGTTGATTTCTCATTTTATTGATCAGGATGATTTGGAGACGAAGAGATAGTAGGCTCTCGAACTTGATTCTTGATCAACAGCTCGCTTGAACAAGATGATACTCCCTTTGCTCTCGAGTCTCCCAGCCCTTCAGAGTCATCCCATTTCACAGGAACTGGAATGGTGGCAGGCAAATTATTTCTCGACTGCTGGATCGGCTCCGATGAGGAAGAAGAAGCTTTTTTTCCCAAAATCCGAGCATCGCCTATCGTTCCAGATTCTTCTTGAATTACAGAGATCCCCTTAGAATGATCAGGGATAGTTGAGGACGAAGAGGATGGAGTTTCGTGAGTTTGATCCTCAGCCAACTGAACAAGAACAGGGCAAACTGGATTCCGAGCAAGAAAATTTGATGAAAACCTCCCCTCCAAATCAACCTTTTTGAGGCTCTCTGCAGAAGAACTAGATGAAGAATCAGTAGAAATGAATCTTGAAGGAAGAAGCAGACTGTTGATCGAGAGGAAGATGATTTCTTTGAAACATCCATTTCCCGCAAATCACCTATTTTCATATTGCGCTCTCTCTCCTCTCTCCTCTCTCATATCTATTCTAATTCATTCTCGTATGATCCATTCTAATTCATTCGTACGGTCCATTCTAATTCATTCATATGATCCATTCTAACTCATTCGCACAAATATATCCATTCTAATTCATTCATACGATCCATTCAAATTCATTCGTACGATCCATTCTAATCCATTCGTACGATCCATTCTAATCCATTCGTACGATCCATTCTAATTCATTCACACGATCTATTCTAATTCATTCGCATGATCCATTCTAATTCATTCGCACGATCCATTCTAATTCATTCGTACAATCCATTCTAATTCATTCATACGATCCATTCTACACGATCCATTCTAATTCGTTTGTACGATCCATTCTAATTCGTTCCTATGATCCATTCTAATTCATTCGTACGATCCATTCTAATTCATTCGCACGATCCATTCTAATTCATTTGTATGATCCATTCTAATTCATTCCTACGATCTATTCTAATTCATTCGTATGATCCATTCTAATTCATTCGTATGATCCATTCTTATTCATTCGCACAAATGAATTAGAATGGATCGTGCGAATGAATTAGAATGGATCGTGCGAATGAATTAGAATCGATCGTACGAATGAATTAGAATGGATCGTATGAATGAATTAGAATGGATCATACGAATGAATTATAATAGATCGTAGGAATGAATTAGAATGGATCATACAAATGAATTAGAATGGATACATTCGTGCGAATGAATTAGAATGGATCGTACGATCCATTCTAATTCATTCGTACAATCCATTCAAATTCATTCGTACGATCCATTCTAATTCATTCATACGATCCGTTCTAATTCATTCATACGAATGTATCCATTCTAATTCATTCATATGAATTAGAATGGATCATACGAATGAATTAGAATGGATCGTACGAATGAATTAGAATGGCTCGTATGAACGAATTAGAATGCATTCAAATTCATATGCACAAAGGTAACCTTTCTAATTCATTTGTATGATCCATTCTAATGCATTCGTACGATCCATTCTAATTTGTTCGTACGATCCATTCTAATTTATTTGTTCAAATATATCCATTCTAATTCGTTCGTACGATCCATTCTAATTCATTCGCACGATCCATTCTAATTCATTCGTATGATCCATTCTAATTCATATGAATAAATTAGAATGGATACATTCGTACGAATGAATTAGAACGGATCGTACGAATGAATTAGAATGGATTGTACGAATAAATTTGAATGGATTGTACGAATGAATTAGAATGGATCGTACAAATGAATTAGATTGGATATATTTGAACGAATAAATTAGAATAGATCGTACGAACGAATTAGAATGGATCCTACGAATGCATTAGAATGGATCATACAAATGAATTAGAAAGGTTACCTTTGTGCATATGAATTAGAATGGATTAGAATGGATCGTACGAATGAATTCTAATTCCATTCTAATTCATTCGTACGATCCATTCTTATTCATTCGTACAATCCATTCTAATCCATTTGCACGATACATTCTAATTCATTCGTACGATCTATTCTAATTTATTTGCACTAATATACGATCTATTCAAATTCATTCGCACAAAGGTATCCATTCTAATCCATTCGTACGATCCATTCTAATTCATTCCTACGATCCATTCTAATTCATTCGTACGACCTATTCTAATTCATTCATACGTACGATCCTTTCTAATTCATTCTCACGAATGTAACCTTTCTAATTCATTTGTTTGGATTGTACGAATGAATTAGAATGGATCGTACGAATGAATTAGAATGGATCATACGTACGATCCATTCTAATTCATATGAAAGAATTAGAATGGATACATTCGTATGAATGAATTAGAACGGATCGTACGAATGAATTAAAATGGATCGTATGAATGAATTTGAATGGATAGTATGAATGAATTAGAATAGATCGTGCGAATGAATTAAAATAGATCGTGCGAATGAATTAGAATGGATCGTGCGAATGAATTAGAATGGATCGTACGAATGAATTAGAATGGATTGTACGAATGAATTAGAATGGATCGTACGAATGAATTAGAATGGAATTAGAATTCATTCGTACGATCCATTCTAATCCAATCTAATCCATTCTAATTCATATGCACAAAGGTAACCTTTCTAATTCATTTGTATGATCCATTCTAATTCATTCGTACGATCCATTCTAATTCAGCCGTACAATCCATTCCAATTCATTCGTATGATCCATTCTTATTCATTCGTACGATTCATTCTAATTCATTCGCACGATCCATTCTTATTCATTCGTACGATTCATTCTAATTCATTCGCACGATCCATTCTAATTCATTTGTATAATCCATTCTAATTCATTCGCACGAATGCATCCATTCTAATTTATTCGTACGATCCATTCTAATCCATTCGTACGATCCATTCTAATCCATTCGTACGATCCATTCTAATTCATTCGCATGATCCATTCTAATTCATTCGTATGGTCCATTCTAATTCATTCGCACGATCTATTCAAATTCATTCGCACGATCCGTTCTAATTTATTCGTACGATCCATTCTAATTCATTTGTATGATCCATTCTAATTCATTTGCACGATCCATTTTAATTCATTTGTATGAATGTATCCATTCTAATTCATTCGCATGATCCATTCTAATGCATTCATACGATTCATTCTAATTCATTCGCACGATCCATTCTAATTCATTCGTACGATCCATTCTAATTTATTCGTACGATCCATTCTAATTCATTCGTATGATCCATTCTAATTCATTCGCACGATCCATTCAAATTCATTCGCACGATCCATTCTAAATCATTCGTACGATCCATTCTAATTCATTCATACAATCTATTCTAATTCATTCGCACGAATGTATCCATTCTAATTCATTCGCACAATCCAATCTAATTCAAACGTACGATCCATTCTAATTCATTCACATGATGTATTCTAATTCATTCGTATGATCCATTCTAATTCATTCGTATGATTCATTCTAATTCATTCGTACAAATGTATCCATTTTAATTCATTCGTACGATCCATTCTAATTCATTCGCACGATCCATTCTAATTCGTTCGTACGATACAATCCATTCTAATCCATTCGTACGATCCATTCTAATTCATTTGCACGATCCATTCTAATTCATTCCTATGATCCATTCTAATTCATTCGTACGATCCATTCTAATTCATTCGTACGATGCATTCTAATCCATTCGTACGATCCATTCTAATTCATTCGTACGATCCATTCTAATTCATTCTCACAAATGTAACCTTTCTAATTCATTTGCACGATCCATTCTAATTCATTCGTATGATCCATTCTAATTCGTTCGTACGATCCATTCTAATTCGTTCGTATGATCCATTCTAATTCATTCGCACGATTCATTCTAATTCTTTCGTACGATCCATTCTAATTCATTCGTACGATCTAATTCTAATTCATTCGTACGATCCATTCTAACTCGCACAAATGTATCCATTTTAATTCATTCGTACGATCCAATCTAATTTATTCATAAGATCCATTCTAATTCATTCGCATGATCCATTCTAATTCATTCGTATGATGCATTCTAATTCATTCGCATGAATATATCTATTCTAATTCATTCGTATAATCCATTCTAATTTATTCGCATGATCTATTCTAATTCATTCGTACGATTCATTCTAATTCATTTGCACGATCCAGTCTAATTCATTCGTATGATCCATTCTAATTCATTCGCACGATCGATTCTAATTCATTCGTATGATCCATTCTAATTCATTCGTACGATCCATTCTAATTCTTTCGTACGATCCATTCTAATTCATACGCACGATCTATTCTAATTCATTCTTACAATCCATGCTAATTTATTCGTACGATCCATTCTAATTCATTCGCACTATCCATTCTAATTCATTCGTACGATCCATTCTAATTCATTCGTACGATCCATTCTAATTAAATCGTATGATCCATTCTAATTCATTCGCACAAATGTATCCATTTTAATTCATTCGTACGACCCATTCTAAGTTATTCATACGATCCATTCTAATTCATTCGCACGATCCATTCTAATTCATTCGTACGATCCATTCTAATTCATACGTATGATCAATTCTAATTCATTCGCACGATCCGTTCTAATTCATTCGTATGATCCATTCTAATTCAATTCGTGCAATCCATTCAAATTCATTCGCACGATCCATTCTAATTCATTCGTGCGAATAAATTAGAATGGATCGTACGATTGAATTAGAATGGATCGTACGAATGAATTAGATCGTACGAATGAATTAGAATGGATCGTACGAATGAATTAAAATGGATCCATTCATACGACTGAATTAGAATTCATTCGTATGATCCATTCTAATTCATTTGTACGAATGAATTAGAATGGATCATACAAATGAATTAGAAAGGTTACATACGTGAGAATGAATTTGAATGGATCGTGCGAATGAATTAGAATTGATCATACGAATAGATTAGAATGGATCGTACGAATGAGTTAGAATAGATCGTGCGAATGAATTAGAATGGATCGTACGAACAAATTCGAATGGATCGTACAAACGAATTAGAATGGATCGTACGAATGAATTAGAATGGATACATTCGAGCGAATGAATTAGAATGGATCATACGAATGAATTATAATGGATCATAGGAATGAATTAGAATGGATCGTGCAAATGAATTAGAATGGATACATTCGTGCGAATGAATTAGAATGGATCGTAGGAATGAATTAGAATGGATCGTACGAATGAATTAGAAAGGTTACAGTCGTGCGAATGAATTAGAATGGATACATTTCTACGAATGAATTAGAATGGATCGTACGAATGAATTAGAATGGATCGTACGAATGAATTAGAATGGTTATATTTGAACGAATAAATTAGAATGGATCATATGAATGAATTAGAATGGATTGTGTGAATGAATTAGAATATATCATGCGAATGAATTAGAATGGATCCATTCTAATTCATTCGTACGATCCATTCTAATGCATTCGTACGATTCATTCTAATTCATTCGCACGATCCATTCTAATTCATTCGTACGATCCATTCTTATTCATTCATACGATCCATTCTAATTCATTCGGATGATCCATTCAAATTAGATCGTTTGATCCATTCTAATTCATTCGCACAAATGTATCCATTTTAATTCATTCGTACGATCCATTATAATTTATTCATACGATCCATTCTAATTCACTCGCACGATCCATTCTAATCCATTCATACGATCCATTCTAATTCATTCCTACGTATGATCCATTCTAATTCTTTCGCACGAATGTAACCATTCTAATTCATTCGTATGATCAATTCTTATTCATTCGCACGATCCATTCTAATTCATTCCTACGATCCATTCTAATTCATTCGCACGAATGTAACCATTCTAATTCATTTGCACGATCCATTCTAATACATTCGTATGATCCATTCTAATTCATTCGTACAATCCATTCTAATTCATTCGTACGATCCTTTCTAACTCATTCGTATGATCAATTCTAATTCATTCGTACGATCCATTCTAATCCATTCGTATGATCCATTCTAATACATTCGTGCGAATGAATTAGAATGGATTGTAGGAATGAATTAAAATGGATCGTACGAATGAATTAGAATGGATCGTACGAATGGTTTAGAATGGATCGTACGAATGGATTAGAATGGATCGTACGAATGAATTAGAATGGATACATTCGAGCGAATGAATTAGAATGGATCGTACGAATGGATTAGAATGGATCGTACGAATGGATTAGAATGGATCGTACGAATGGATTAGAATGAATCGGACGAATGAATTATAATGGATCATACAAATGAATTAGAAAGGTTACATTCATGAGAATGAATTAGAATGGATCGTGCGAATGAATTAGAATTGATCATACGAATGGATTAAAATGGATCGTATGAATGAATTAGAATAGATCGTGCGAATGAATTAGAATGGATCGTACGAACGAATAAGAATGGATCGTGCGAATGAAATAGAATGGATCGTACGATTCATTCTAATTCATTCGTACGATCCATTCTAATTCATTCGTATGATCCATTCTAATTTATTCGCACGAATGTATCCTTTCTAATTCATTTGCACGATCTATTCTAATTCATTCCTATGATCCATTCTAATTCATTCGTACGATCCATTCTAATTCAATCGCTCGAATTTATCCATTCTAATTCATTCGTACGATCCATTCTAATTCATTTGTACGATCCATTCTAATTCATTCGCATGATCCATTCTAATTCATTCGTATGATACAGTCATACGACTGAATTAGAATGGATTGTAATTAGAATGGATCATACGAATGAATTAGAATGGATCGTGCGAATGAATTAGAATGGATCGTACGAATAAATTAGAATGGATTCACCGAATGAGTTAGAATGGATCATACGAATGAATTAGAATGGATCGTACGAATGGATTAGAATGGATCGTACGAATGGATTGTGTGAATGAATAAGAATGGAGCGTACGAATGAATTAGAATGGATCGTACGAATGGATTAGAATGGATCGTACGAATGAATTAGAATGGATCGTACGAATAAATTAGAATGCATCATGCGAATGAATTAGAATGGATCGTATGAATGAATTAGAATGGATCGTACGAATGGATTAGAATGGATCAGACGAATGCATTTGAATGGATCGTGCGAATGAATTAGAATGGATACATTCGTATAAATGAATTAGAATGGATCGTGCGAATGAATTAGAATGGATCGTACAAATGAATTAGAATGGATCGTACGAATGAATTAGAATGGATCGTACGAATGAATTAGAATGGATATATTCGTGCGAATGAATTAGAATGGATCGTACGAATGAATTAGAATGGATCGAACGATTGAATTAGAATGGATACATTCGAGCGAATGAATTAGAATAGATCGTACGAATGAAATAGAATGGATCGTACGAATAAATTAGAATGGATACATTCATGCAAATGAATTAGAATGGATCGTACGAATAAATTAGAATGGATCATACGAATGAATTAGAATAGATCAAACGAATGAATTAGAATGGATCGTACGAATGGATTAGAATGGATCGTACGAATGAATTAGAATGGATACATTTATACGACAGAATTAGAATGGATTGTACGAATGAATTAGAATGGATCGTACGAATGAATTAGAATGGATCATACGAATGGATTAAAATGGATCGTACGAATGAATTTGAATTGATCATACGAATGAATTAGAATGGATCGGACGAATGAATTAGAATGGATTGTACGAATGAATTAGAATGGATCATACGAATGAATTAGAATGGATTGTGCGAATGAATTAAAATTGATCATACGAATGAATTAGAATGGATCGGACGAATGAATTAAAATGGATCGTGCGAATGAATTAGAATGGATCATACGAATGAATTAGAATGGATCGTACGAATGAATTAGAATGGATATATTCATGCGAATGAATTAGAATGGATCGTACGAATGAATTAGAATGGATCATAGAAATGAATTGGAAGGGATCTCGTGCAAATGAAATAGAATGGATACATTCGAGCGAATGAATTAGAATGGATCGTACGAATGAATTAGTATGGATCCACCGAATGAGTTAGAATGGATCAAACGAATGAATTAGAATGGATCGTACGAATGAATTAGAATGGATTGTGCGAATGAATTAGAATGGATCGTATGAATGAATTAGAATGGATACATTCGTGCGAATGAATTAAAATGGATCATAGGAATGAATTAGAATGGATCGTACGAATGAATTAGAATGGATACATTCGAGCGAATGATTTAGAATAGATCGTAGGAATGAATTAGAATGGATCATACGAATGAATTAGAATAGATCATAGGAATGAATTAGAATGGATCGTACGAATGAATTAGAATGGATCGTAGGATTGAATGAGAATGGATCGTACGAACGAATTAGAATGGATCGTACGAACGAATTAGAATGGATCGTATGAACAAATTAGAATGGATCGTACGAATGAATTAGAATGGATCGTATGAACGTATTAGAATGGATCTTACGAATGAATTAGAATGGTTACATTCGTGTGAATGAATTAGAAAGGATTGTACGAATGGATTAGAATGGATTGTACGAATGGATTAGAAAGGATCGTACGAATGAATTAGAATGGATCATACAAATGTATTAGAAAGGTTACATTAGTGACAATGAATTAGAATGGATCGTACGAATGAATTAGAATGAATACATTAGAATGGATCGTATATTCATGCAAATAAATTAGAATGGATCGTATGAATGAATTAGAATGGATCCACCGAATGAGTTAGAATGGATCATATGAATGAATAAGAATGGATCGTACGAATGAATTAGAATGGATTGTGCGAATGAATTAGAATGGATCGTATGAATGAATAAGAATGGATCGTGCGAATGAATTAGAATGGATCGTACGAATGAATTAGAATGGATCGTGCGAATGAATTAGAAACATTCGTGCGAATGAATTAGAATGAATTAGATTGCATCGTACGATCCATTCTAATCCATTCGTACGATCCATTCCTATTCATTCATACGATCCATTCTAATTCATTCGCACAATCCATTCTAATTCATTAGAATGGATCGTACGAATGAATTAGAATGGATACACTTGAGCGAATGAATTAGAATGGATCGTACGAATGAATTAGAACGAATCATAGGAATGAATTACAATGGATCGTGCAAATGAATTAGAATGGATACATTCGTGCGAATAAATTAGAATGGCTCGTAGGAATGAATTAGAATGGATTGTACGAATGAATTAGAATGGTTACATTCGTGCGAATGAATTAGAATGGATCGTATGTAGGAATGAATTAGAATGGATCGTACGAATGAATTAGAATGGATCGTACGATTGGATTAGAATGGATCGTACGAATTAGAATGGATCGTACGAATGAATTCAAAATGGATACATTTGTGCGAATGAATTAGAATCTATCGTGCGAATTAATTAGAATGGATCGTACAAATGAATTAGAATGGATCGTATGAATGAATAAGAATGGATCGTACGAATGAATTAGAATGGATCGTGCGAATGAATTAGAATGGATTGTACGAATGAATTAGAATGGATCGTGCGAATAAATTAGAATGGATCGTACGAATGAACTAGAATGGATCCACCGAATGAGTTAGAACGTACGATCCATTCTAATTCATTCCTACGATCCATTCTAATTCACTCACACGAATGTATCCATTCTATTTCATTTGCACGATCCATTCTAATTCATTCCTATGATCCATTCTAATTCATTCGTACGATCCATTCTAATTTATTCGCACGAATATATCCATTCTAATTCATTCGTACGATCCATTCTAATTTATTTGTATGATCCATTCTAATTTATTCGCACGAATGTATCCATTCTAATTCATTTGCACAATCTATTCTAATTCATTCGCACGATCCATTCTAATTCATTCGTATGATCCATTCTAATTCATTCATACGATCCATTCTAATCCATTCATACGATCCATTCTAATCCATTCGTACGATCGATTCTAATCCATTCCTACGATCCATTCTAATTCATTCACACTATCCATTCTAATTCATTCGTACGATCCATTCTAATTCAAACGTACGATCCATTCTAATTCATTCGTACGATCCATTCTAATTCATTCGTACGATCCATTCTAATCCATTCGTACGATCCATTCTAATCCATTCGTACGATCCATTCTAATCATTCGTACGATCCATTCTAATTCATTTGCACGATCCATTCTAATTCATTCCTATGATCCATTCTAATTCATTTGTACGATCCATTCTAATTCAATTGCACGAATGTAACCATTAGAATGGATCGTACGAATGAATTAGAATGGATCGTACGAATAAATTAGAATGGATCGTACGAATGAATTAGAATGGATATTGCGAATGAATCAGAATGGATCGTACGAATGGATTAGAATGGATCGTACGAATGGATTAGAATGGATCGTACGAATGAATTAGAATGAATCATATAAATGAATTAGAAAGGTTACATTCGTGAGAATGAATTAGAATGGATCGTACGAATGGATTAGAATGGATCGTACGAATGGATTAGAACGCATTGTACGAATGAATTAGAATGGATCGTACGAATGAATTAGAATGGATACATTCGTGCGAATGAATTAGAATGGATTGTACGTATGAACAAATGAATTAGAAAGGTTACAATCGTGAGAATGAATTAGAATGGATCGTACGAATGAATTAGAATGGATCGTACGAATGAATTAGAATGGTTACATTCGTGCGAATGAATTAGAATGGATCGTACGAATGGATTAGAATGGATCGTACGAATGGATTAGAATGGATCGTACAAATGAATTAGAAAGGTTATATTTGTGAGAATGAATTAGAATGGATCATAGGAATGAATTAGAATGGATCGTGCAAATGAATTAGAATGGATACATTCGTGCGAATGAATTAGAATGGATCATAGGAATGAATTAGAATGGATCGTACGAATGAATTAGAATGGTTACATTCATACGAACGAATCAGAATGGATCGTATGAATGAATTAGAATGGATACATTCGAGCGAATGAATTAGAATGGATCGTACGAATGAATTAGAATGGATCGTAATGAATTAGAATGGATCGTACGAATGAATTAAAATGGATACATTCATACGATTGAATTAGAATAGATCGTGCGAATTAATTAGAATGGATCGTACGAATGAATTTGAATGGATCGTACGAATGAATTAGAATAGATCGTACGAATGGATTAGAATGGATCGTAGGAATGAATTAGAATGGATCATACGAATGAATTAGAATGGTTACATTCATGCGAATGAATTAGAATGGATCGTACGAATGGATTAGAATGGATCGTACGAATGGATTAGAATGGATCGTACGAATGAATTAGAATGGATCGTACAAATGAATTAGGAATGTTATATTTGTGAGAATGAATTAGAATGGATCATAGGAATGAATTAGAATGGATCGTGCAAATGAATTAGAATGGATACATTCGTGCGAATGAATTAGAATGGATCGTAGGAATGAATTAGAATGGATCGTATGAATGAATTAGAATGGATACATTCGTGCGAATGAATTAGAATGGATTGTACGAATGAATTAGAATGGATCATAGGAATGAATTAGAATAGATCGTGCAAATGAATTAGAATGGATACATTCGTGCGAATGAATTTGAATGGATCGTAGGAATGAATTAGAAAGGATCGTACGAATGAATTAGAATGGTTACATTCGTGCGAATGAATTAGAATGGATCGTACGAATGGATTAGAATGGATCGTACGAATGGATTAGAATGGATCGTACGAATGAATTAGAATGGATCGTACAAATGAATTAGAATGGTTACATTTGTGAGAATGAATTAGAATGGATCGTACGAATGAATTAGAATGGATTGTATGACTGGATTAGAATGGATCGTACGAATGAATTAGAATGGATCGTACGAATGAATTAGAATGGATCCACCGAATGAGTTAGAATGGATCATACGAATGAATTAGAATGGATCGTACGAATGCATTAGAATGGATCGTACGAATGAATTAGAATGAATCGTATGATCCATTCTAATTCATTCGCACGATCAATTCTAATTCATTCGCACAATCCATTCTAATTCATTCGTACGATCCATTCTAATTCATTCGTATGATCCATTCTAACTCATTCGGTGGATCCATTCTAATTCATTCGTACGATCCATTCTAATTCATTCGCACGATCCATTCTAATTTATTCGTACGATCCATTCTAATTCATTCGTACGATCTATTCTAATTCATTCGCACGAATGTAACTATTCTAATTCATTCATACGATTCATTCTAATTCAATCGTATGAGCTATTCTAATTCATTCGCACTATCCATTCTAATTCATTCGCATGAATATATGAATTCTAATTCATTCGTATGATCCATTCTAATTCATTTGTACGATCCTAATTCATTCATACGATCCATTCTAATTCATTCGCACGATCCATTCTAATTCATTCATACGATCCATTCTAATTCATTCGTATGATCAATTCTAATTCATTCGTACAATCTATTCTAATTCATTCGCACGATCCATTCTAATCCATTCCTACAATCCATTCAAATTCATTTGCAAGATCCATTCTAATTCATTCGTACGATACATTCTAATTCATTCTCACGAATGTAACCTTTCTAATTCATTTGTATAATCCATTCTAATTCATTCATATGATCCATTCTAATTCTGTCGCACGAATGTATCCATTCTAATGCATTTGTACGATCCATTCTAATTCATTCGTACGATCCATTCTTATTTATTCATACAATCCATTCTAATTTATTCGCACGATCCATTCTACTTCATTCGTACGATCCAATCTAATTCATTCGCACGATCCATCTAATTCATTCGTACGATCCATTCTAATTCATTCGCACAAATGTATCCATTCCAATGCATTCGTACGATCCATTCTAATTCATTCGTACGATCCATTCTAATCCATTCGTACGATCCATTCTAATTCATTCGTACGATCCATTCTAATTCATTCTTACAAATGTAACGTTTCTAATTCAATTGTACGATCCATTCTAATTCATTCGTACGATCCATTCTAATCCATTCGCACGATCCATTCTAATTCATTCGTACGATCCATTCTAATCCATTCGTACGATCCATTCTAATTCATTCGCACAGATGTAACCATTCTAATTCATTCGTACGATCCATTCTAATTCATTCCTAAGATCCATTCTAATTCATTCGTACGATCCATTCTAATCCATTCGTACGATCCATTCTAATTCATTCCTACGATCCATTCTAATTCATTCGCACGAATGTATCTATTCTAATTCATTTGCACGATCCATTCTAATTCATTCCTATGATCCATTCTAATTCATTCGTACGATCCATTCTAATTCATTCGCTCGAATGGATCCATTCTAATTCGTTCATATGATCCATTCTAATTCGTTCGTACGATCCATTCTAATTCGTTCGTACGATTCATTCTAATTCATTCGTACGATCCATTCTAATACATTCGTACGATTCATTCTAATTCATTCGCACGATCCATTCTAATTCATTCGTACGATCCATTCTTATTCATTCATATGATCCATTCTAATTCATTCACACAATCCATTCTAATTCATTCGTACGATCCATTCTAATTCATTCTCACGATCCATTCTAATTTATTCGTACGATCCATTCTAATTCATTCGTACGATCTATTCTAATTATTCGCATGATCCATTCTAATTCATTCGTACGATCCATTCTAATTCATTCATACAATCTATTCAAATTCATTCGTACGATGCAATCTAATTCATTCGCACAAATGTATCTATTCTAATTCATTCATACAATGCGTTCTAATCCATTCGTACGATCCATTCTAATTCATTCGCACGAATGTAACCATTCTAATTCATTCATATGATCCATTCTAATTCATTCGTACGATCCATTCTAATTTATTCGTATGATCCATTCTAATTCATTCGTACGATCCATTCTAATTCATTTGCATGAATGTATCCAATCTAATTCATTCGTACGATCTATTCTAATTCATTCGTATGATACATTCTAATTCATTCGCACGAATGAATCCATTCTAATTCATTTGCACGATCCATTCTAATTCATTCGCACAAATGTATCCATTCTAATTCATTCGTACGATCCATTCTTATTCATTCGTTTGAGCTATTATAATTCATTCGCACGAATGTAACCATTCTAATTCATTCGTACGATTCATTCTAATTCATTCGTATGAGCTATTATAATTCAATCGTACAATCCATTCTAATTCATTCGTACGATCCAATCTAATCCATTCGTATGATCCATTCTAATTCATTCTCACAAATGTAACCTTTCTAATTCATTTGTACGATCCATTCTAATTCATTCGTACGATCCATTCTAATCCATTCGTACGATCCATTCTAATTCATTCATATGATCCATTCTAATTCGTTCATACGATCCATTCTAATTCATTCGTATGATCCATTCTAACTCTTTCGGTGCATCCATTCGAATTCATTCGTACGATCCATTCTAATTCATTTGCACGATCCATTCTAATTCATTCACACGATTCATTCTAATTCATTCGTATGATCCATTCTAATTCATTCCTACGATCTATTCTAATTCATTCGCTCGAATGTATCCATTCTAATTCATTCGAACGATACATTCTAATTCATTCGCATGATCCATTCTAATTTATTCGTACGATCCATTCTAATTCATTCATACGATCCATTCTAATTCATTCGTACGATGCAATCTAATTCATTCGCACAAATGTATCTATTCTAATTCATTCGTTCGATCCATTCTAATTCATTCGTACGATCCATTCTAATTCATTCGCACGATCCATTCTAATTCATTCGCACAATCCGTTCTAATTCATTCGCACAATCCATTCTAATTCATTCGTACGAATGTATCCATTCTAATTCATTCGTACGATCCATTCTAATTCATTCGCATGATCCATTCGTACGATCCATTCTAATCCATTCGTACGATCCATTCTAATTCATTCATACGATCCATTCTAATTCGTTCATACGATCCATTCTAATTCATTCGTATGATCCATTCTAACTCATTCGGTGGATCCATTCTAATTCATTCGCACGATCCATTCTAATTCATTCCTATTCATTCATACGATCCATTCTAATTCATTTGCACGATCCATTCTAATTCATTCCTATGATCCATTCTAATTCATTCGTACGATCCATTCTAATTCATTTGCTCGAATGTATCCATTCTAGTTCATTCGTACGATCCATTCTAATTCATTTGTACGATCCATTCTAATTCATTCTCACGAATGTAACCTTTCTAATTCATTCCTATGATCCATTCTAATTCATTCGTATGATACATTCTTGCGAATAAATTAGAATGGATCGTATATTCGTGCAAATAAATTAGAATGGATCATACGAATGAATTAGAACGGATCGTGTGAATGAATTAGAATGGATCGTACGAATGAATTAGAATGGATCGTACGAATAAATTAGAATGGATTGTACGAATGTAGAATGAATCGTACGAATGCATTAGAATGGATACATTCATGCGAATGAATTAGAATGGATCGTACGAATGAATTAGAATGGATCGTGCGAATGAATTAGAATGGATCGTACGAATGAATTTGAATGGATACATTTGTGCGAATGAATTAGAATGGATCATATGAATGAATAAGAATGGATCGTACGAATGAATTAGAATGGATACATTCGTGCGAATGAATTAGAATGGATCATATAAAAGAATTTGAATGAATCGTGCAAATGAATTAGAATGGATACATTCGTGCGAATGAATTAGAATGGATCGTAGGAATGAATTAGAATGGATCGTACGAATGAATTAGAATGGTTACATTCGTGCGAATGAATTAGAATGGATCGTACGAATGGTTTAGAATGGATCGTACGAATGGATTAGAATGGATCGTACAAATGAATTAGAAAGGTTACATTTGTGAGAATGAATTAGAATGGATCGTACGAATGAATTAGAATGGAACGTATGATTGGATTAGAATGGATCGTACGAATGGATTAGAATGGATCGTACGAATGGATTAGAATGGTTACATTTGTGAGAATGAATTAGAATGGATCGTACGAATGAATTAGAATGGATCATACGAATGGATAAGAATGGAGCGTACGAATGAATTAGAATGGATCGTACGAATGGATTAGAATGGATCGTACGAATGGATTAGAATGGATCGTACGAATGAATTAGAATGGATCATACAAATGAATTAGAAAGGTTCCATTCGTGAGAATGAATTAGAATGGATCGTACGAATGGATTAGAATGGATCATATGAATGAATTAGAATGGATCGTACGAATGGATTAGAATGGATCGTACGAATGAATTAGAATGGATCGTGCGAATGAATTAGAATGGATCGTGCGAATGAATTAGAATGGATCGTACGAATGAATTAGAATGGATACATTCGAGCGAATGAATTAGAATGGATCAGACGAATGAATTAGAATGGATACATTTGGGCGAATGAATTTGAATGGATTGCACGAATTGAATTAGAATGAATCATACGAATGAATTAGAATAGATCAAGCGAATGAATTAGAATTGATCATACGAATGAATTAGAATGGATCGTACAAATGAGTTAGAATGGATACATTCGTGCGAATGAATTAGAATGGATCGAACGAATGAATTAGAATGGATACATTCGTGCGAATGAATTAGAATGGATCGTACGAATGAATTAGAATGGATCGTACGAATGGATTAGAATGGATCATACGAATGGATTAGAATGGATCGTAAGAATGAATTAGAATGGATTATACAAATGAATTAGAATGGATAGTACGAATGAATTTGAATGGATCGTGCAAATGAATTAGAAAGGTTAAATTTGTGAGAATGAATAAGAATGGATCGTGCGAATGAATTAGAATGGATCGTACGAATGAATTATAATGGATCGAACGAATGAATTAGAATGGATCTTGCAATTGAATTAGAATAGATCGTACGAATGAATTAGAATAGATACATTCGTGCTAATGAACTAGAATGGATACATACATTCATGCGAATGAATTAGAATGAATCGTATGAATGAGTTAGAATGGATCGTATGAATGAATTAGATTAGAATGGATCGTGCGAATGAATTAGAATGGATTGTACGAATGAATTAGAATGGATACATTCGTGCGAATGAATTAGAATAGATCGTAGGAATGAATTAGAATGGATCATACGAATGAATTAGAAAGGATCGTGCGAATGAATTAGAATGGATTGTACGAATGAATTAGAATGGAATTAGAATAGATTGTACGAATGAATTAGAATGGATCGTGCGAATGAATTATAATGGATCGTATGAATAAATTAGAATGGATCGTACGAATGAATTAAAATGGATACATTTGTGCGAATTAGAATGGATCGTACGAATGGATTAGAATTAGATCGTACGAATGAATTAGAATGGATCGTACGAATGAATTAGAATGAATCGTGCGAATGAATTAGAATGGATCGTACGAACGAATTAGAATGGATCATACGAACGAATTAGAATGGATCGTATGAACGAAATAGAATGGATCGTACGAATGAATTAGAATGGATACATTCGTACGATCCATTCTAATTCATTCGTACGATCCATTCTTATTCATTCGTACGATCCATTCAAACGTACGAATGAATTAGAATGGATCATAGGAATGAATTAGAATGGATCGTGCAAATGAATTAGAATAGATACATTCGTGCGAATGAATTAGAATTAGATCGTAGGAATGAATTAGAATGGATCATACAAATGAATTAGAAAGGCTACATTCGTGAGAATGAATTAGAATGGATCGTACGAATGAATTAGAATGGATCATGCGAATGAATTTGAATGGATCGTAGGAATGAATTAGAACGGATCGTACAAATTAATTAGAATGGATCGTGCAAATGAATTAGAATGGTTACTGTGGGTGCAAATTTTGGCAAAAGATTACAGACTACCGCGGGACCCACCGGCCCTGCCTGGTGGGCCCACGAGGACTACCGCGGGACCCACCGGCCCTGCCTGGTGGGCCCACGAGGACTACCACGGGATCCACCGGCCCTGCCTGGTGGGCCCACGAGGACTACCACGGGACCCACCGTCCCTGCCTGGTGGGCCCACGAGGACCACCGCGGGACCCACCGGCCCTGCCTGGTGGGCCCACGAGGACTACCACGGGACCCACCGGCCCTGCCTGGTGGGCCCACGAGGACCACCGCGGGACCCACCGGCCCTGCCTGGTGGGCCCACGAGGACTACCACGGGATCCACCGGCCCTGCCTAGTGGGCCCACGAGGACCACCGCGGGACCCACCGGCCCTGCCTGGTGGGCCCACGAGGACTACCACGGGACCCACCGGCCCTGCTTGGTGGGCCCACGAGGACTACCACGGGACCCACCGGCCCTGCCCGGTGGGACCACGAGCCTGTGGAATCCCCCAGAAGAAGGTAGCAGGGTCCACCAGCTTTACCTAAAGGATCCCCAAATACGGCAGCAGAAACCGCCATTTGCCCCGGAATTCCTCCCCGGGACGTCTATAAATAGCAGAGCCTTCGAATGTAAAAGGATCGGATTTTCAAAACCTGAAACTCCAGAACTCAAACCAGAGCTCTGAAAACAGATCAGTGCCATCATCTGATATCTGTCTCAGAAACCTCTATCTCCTCTTACCCTCTACCTCACCTCGATCTTCTTCTTGTCTTTGAACAAGTCGAAGAAACTTCAGTGACACTCGGCCTGTCGAGGTCACTTCGAAACAAGTGTTAGTGAATTCGGGTTGCTCCCTATAGCACGGAGACGTAGGCTTTGGCTGAACTCCGAGATCACTTCTCGTGTCAATTGTCTCTGATTGCATCTCTCTATTTACATATCAAAAGCTGCAATTCCAATCGACAGATCGAACAACGATCTCTTCGACTCGAACTTCAATTGACTGGTGAGGCGAAGTCTTCGGGTCGGCACGAAGATTTTCCCCCACAGTTTGGCGCCGTCTGTGGGATCCGAGCAAAAAGTCTAGCTCTCCGCTACTACTTGATCGGTTGAGCATACAACCAATCTTGATAGCCAAACTTCCTCGCCTCCTCGGTTGATCAAACAACTGATCGAACGTCGGCACTCTCGTTGCACCCTTCGCTCTCTGAATGGCGAGGACTAAACACCAGGGTCAACCAGAAGGAAGTAACACTCAACAACAAGCTCGTCCTGAGACTCGTTCAATGAGTCAAAGGCTCAACTTCGGATAGCCCCTTGCTGTTCCTGAGATGGGGGTTCGCTCAGGGAGTGGGAGATCTGTCGATCGACCTATTGCCCATCCTACACGACAATCGGTTGGGCAAACTGCCCCCACTCCTGCTGAAGACCCTCCATCGACCTATCAAATCTCTGCGGTCGACTTCCAGCTGCTCCAATTGGCAAAGCAAAATGCCACCCTCACCGCCGAGAGGGATGCTCTTAAGAAGGCAGCTTCTGAGGCTGGGATCGCTCTTCCTAACCCCTCTACAAGTGAGAGGGTCGATCTTCCTCGACATTCAATTCACTCTGAACAACGGAGGTCAATGGGCACTGCTACCCTCGAGAGGATCCGACGCGACCCAACTCCCTCTGCTGCCCCCTGGAAGCAGAGTGTGTGGGATCGCCTTGACGACGAGTCTTCCCAATCGTCTTCTGGCCGCAACTGCGACAAGAGGGCACCTTCAAAGCTCAATATACCAAGGAAGCACCAAATGAAAGATGCTCCTTCAAAGAGTAGAGTCTCCCCTTCCATTCCACTTCAACGTGGGCTTGGATCGGACCTCCGACATAGACTTCAACCGGCAAATACTTCAATGCCTGAGCAAGACCTTGCGATCTTGCCTCTTGACCCATCTCTAGGTCGAGGACATGGTCGTAGGGATGGCTATTCCTCTGCCGGGCCTCTACATCGAAGCCTCTTCGAGTCAACATTTCCAAGGGGATGGAGAACTCCTATCCTCCCCAAATTCAACTGCATACGAGGAGACCCTACTCTCCACATCCTCGTATTCAAGCAAGCTCTAACGCCACACGAAGAAGAAAACAACGTGCTCTGCCGCACCTTTGCAGGAAGTCTCGATGAGCCGTCGCTCGAATGGTATCACAATCTCCGAGCTGGGTCCATCACCCAGTTCGATGTTTTGGCTAAACTCTTCGTGCAGCATTATTAGCTCAATCTGAAGCCCGAGAAGAAGCTCGACTCTCTCTATCGACTAAGGATGGGTGTTGACGAGACTCTCCGAAGTTTCACTAGGAGATTTCGCAACGAGCATGCTGCCCTCTCTGGAAGACATCTGGATGATGAAGCCATCATGTTGGCTTTCCAGAACGCTCTCCGCTTCGATCTACACATCTACAACGATTTCATCCGCAATCCTCCTCCTTCTCTGGGAGCTATGTTCGATCGAATCCAGAGAGAGATCGAAGTTGAAGATGACCAAGTCGCTCGAAAAGGGCGAGAGACGAAACGAAGACCGGCGGAAAGAGAAGCTCCAAAGTATGCTGCTAAGGCCTACAATGCTGAGGCGGCAGCCCCTCCAGCCAGCAAACGATCAAAGAATGACGGGCGTCGATCTCCAACGAAGACCACTTTTACCGAGTGGAATATGCCGGTCGAACAGATACTCGACCGCATTCAACACGAGGAGTTCCTTCGAAGGCCCAATCCACTTCAGCCAAACACAAAGTTCACGACTGATAAAACTGTTTATTGCGATTTCCATCGGAGCCATGGCCATTCCACCGATCGGTGTTATCGGCTAAAGTTTCATCTCGAAGACTTGCTGAGAGAAGGCCATCTCCATGAATTCACCAGAGAAGGACAAGATCAACGTCGATCCTCTGCAAAGGGGAAAGAGGCTTGCTGGATTCATCAGATCTCTTCCAATCCATCGCCTCTCACCGTGAATGCCAATATCTTTGGCATTCATGGATCATTACACAACCAATCAGTGACCGGGAAGAAAGTCGATCGGCAGATTCGACGCATCTTCCATGTTCGATCTACCGCAAACAAAGGAGATACCTAGATCGAGAAACCCATCGAAGGTCTTGCTTGGCCGTCCATCGTCTTCAACGACACCGACCTTCAAGGAGTTCATACTCTACATCGAGACCCCCTGGTTTTGAAACTCATCATCGACGGAAGCATCGTCAATCGGATCCTCATCGACACCGGGAGTTCCATCGACATTATATTCTCAGACTGCTTCAAATGTCTGGGACATAAGTATCAAAGCCTCGACGTCGTCCCGACCGTGATCACTGGCTTCAACGGCGAACAAAGCATCACGGTGGGTGAATCAAGATTCACTCTCGACCTCAATCGAGAGACTCGAGTCTCGGTCAGGTTTGCAATTGTCGAAGGAGTATCCAGCTACAACGCCATCCTCGGGCGACCATTCCTTCACCAGATCAATGCCATATCTTCTTCTTATCATCAACTACTCAAGTTTGCAACTGGAGAAGGCATCGTCTGCATTCGAGGCGATCAACAAACTGGAAGGTCTTGTGAGACTACTGCAGCTAAGACAGATCGAAAGATCAATATTGCTCCTCCAAAGCGGCCGTGAGACGAAGCTGGTCCTTCCAAATAGCAATCAAAGGAGATTCCGCTGACCGAACCTCCACCAATCGAATGGGAAGCATCACCTTCAATTGAAGAAATCATCCCAATCAACATCGGGAGCGGAGATCTCCCTCGACAAACTTTCATTGGTACCGGTCTTAGCGACGCAGAAGCGCAAGACATGGTGTCCTTCCTCCAATCCAATATCGACGTCTTCGCTTGGTGTTTTGAAGACATGCCTGGTATCAATCCAGATGACGCTTGTCATCGACTTGCGATCAAAGAAGAAGTGAAACCTATCAAGCAAAAGCCACGCACCATTCGACCAGAGCTACAAGTTGTTGTTCAAGAAGAAATCACCAAGCTACTCGCAGCAGGCTTCATCCGTGAAGTAGAGTATCCTACTTGGATCTCTAATATTGTTGCTGTTCCGAAGAAGAATGGGAAGGTCAGAGTCTGCATCGACTTCACCAATCTCAACAAGGCTTGCCCCAAAGATCCCTTCCCCATGCCAAGGATAGATAGACTCGTCGATGCCACTGCTGGCCACGAGCTATTGTCTTTCATGGATGGGTATTCTGGGTATAATCAAATTCCTCTTCATGCTGATGATCAAGAGAAGACATGTTTTGTGACTAGTCGAGGTCTCTACTGCTACAATGTAATGCCATTCGGCCTCAAAAATGCTGGTTCTACCTATCAAAGGTTAGTCACAAAGATGTTCGAAGATCAGATCGGTCGTAACATCGAAGTCTATGTCGATGATCTCCTTACCAAGAGTTTCTCTCGAGGAAAACATTTATCCGATCTGGAGGAAACCTTTCAAGTCCTCCGAAAGTATCGCATGAAGCTCAATCCAGCCAAGTGCACTTTCGGAGTTCAATCTGGCAAATTCCTAGGTCATCTTGTGACCAGGAGAGGTATTGAAGCCAATCCCGACCAAATCCGAGCTATCCTCGACATGCCATCGCCTACCAATCGGAAAGAAGTTCAACGCCTCACTGGAAGGTTAGCAGCACTCAATCGATTCATCTCAAAATCTTCCGACAAGTGCAAACCCCTCTTCGACAAATTATGAAAGGCGGATACCTCCGGCTGGAGTCCAATCTGTGAAGAAGCATTTCAAAGCATCAAGAAATATCTGGTGCAAGCTCCTATCCTGACTGCTCCACTTCCAAAAGAAGACTTGTGGCTCTACCTCGCCGTGACCGATCAAGCAATCAGCGCGGTTCTAGTCAGTAGAAGAGAAGGCGTCGAGCATCCAGTCTACTACATCAGCCATACTCTCCTTCCAGCTGAAACTCGTTACTCAAAAACTGAGAAGGTCATCCTGGCCTTGCTCACTGCATCGCGTCGTCTCCAACCATACTTCGTCTCCCATCAGATCACTGTTATTTCAGAACACTCGCTCAAAGATATCGTCGACAAAGCTGGTCGAGCTGGTCGAATGACCAAATGGGTGATCGAAATGAGTGCTCTGGGGATTCAGTTCGAACCTCGCACTTCTATCAAAGGTCAAGCTGTTGCTGATTTTCTAGCTGACTTTCCAGTTGAAGACCCCATCGCTTGGGAAGAAGATGTCGACATACGCTTGGAAGATGAGGATAATCCTCCAATCAATCTTGCAACAAAACTTGATCCAAGTCTAACTCCTCCATGGAAGTTATACACTGATGGAGCGTCAAGTGCGATCGGTTCGGGAACTGGGATAGTCTTGGTATCCCCCGAACTTGATCATCTCCAGAAGGCCACTCTCCTCGGATTCACTGCCACCAACAACGAAGCCGAATACGAAGCACTCATTTCTGGACTCGAGATGGCGAAATCCCTGGGGGTGGATCGGATTATTGTCTATAGCGACTCTCAGTTGATCATAAGGCAAATCAATGGAGAGTATACAGCTCGAGAAGAAAGAATGCAACTCTATTTGGCCTTAGTACGATGTCTTCAACAGCGTTTTATTGAGGCCGAATTCATTCAAATCCCAAGAGCAGAGAACCGAGAAGCAGATGCCTTAGCCAATGCTGCCTCAGTTCTTGGAGACTCACTCGGAGGAAGGCAAATACAGATCGATTATCAAGAAATGCCCAAGACTATCCCCGATCAACAGATCCTTGCTACTATAAAAGGATCTGGGGGTGGAGATCAACTGACATCGATCCTCACTACTACGAGTGAGCTTGAAGACTGGTGACGATCAATTTTCGACTTCTTCGAGCATGGCAAAATGCCGGAAGATCCAAATCAAGCCCGAAGGCTTCAAAGGAAGCTCCCATGCTACATTCTGCAAGGAGAAGATTTATATTTCAAATCCCACAATAGGATATTGCTCAAGTGCCTTGGTCCCGAGCAAGCACAGGCAATCCTGATTGATATCCACTCTGGAGCTTGTGGGAATCATTCGGGAGGAAGATCTCTTGAAGCTAAGACTAAACTACAAGGTTACTATTGGCCTACAATGGCAAAAGATGCTCGACAAGTTGTCCAAAGATGCGAGCCATGCCAACGGCACGCTCGAGCTATCCACCTCCCTGCAGATGAGCTTTATCAATTATCAAGTCCATGGCCTTTCCATCAGTGGGGGTTGGACTTTTTAGGTCCTTTCCCCCCAACTCCAAGCAAGAAGAAATATCTGTTGCTAGCCACGGATTACTTCACCAAATGGGTTGAAGCTGTGCCCCTCTTCCGAGAGACTGACGACGAAGTGATCAAATTCATTCGGCACAACATATTCTCAAGGTTCGGTACACCTCAAGTTCTTGTTGCTGACAATGGAGCTCAATTCGACTCCGACAAGTTCCGAGAGTTCTGTCTGAACAACGGTATCGAGCTATTCTATTCAACTCCAAGATATCCTCAATGCAATGGTCAAGCTGAAGCCTCAAATAGAGTTATACTTTGTATACTCAAGAGGAAACTCAATGACAAGAAGGGATTATGGGAACAGGTCCTACCTGAAGTTCTTTGGGGGTATCGCACAACTCCGAGAAGATCAACTGGGTTCTCGCCTTTTCGCCTAACATATGGATCAGAAGCAGTACTCCCAACAGAAAACATATCAAGCACTCTGAGGACCAGGGCAGTTGAAGAAGGAATCAACGAAGAGCTTCGGATCAATGATCTAGACTTCTTCGAAGAACTACGAGACCAAGCTTCCCTTCGTGTGGCCAAATATCAGCAGAAGATCAAACGAGCCTACGACGAGAAAGTCTGTAAAAGACAGTTCCCAATCGGCAGTCTGGTCCTTAAAGCAGTCTTCTACAACACAAAAGAACACAGCAGTGGAAAGCTTGCTCCCAACTGGGAAGGTCCATATATTGTCGAGTCAGTTGGAGGCAAAGGCTCCTATCGACTGATCTCACCAGAAGGAGATAGATTGCCACGAGCTTGGAATTCTAGACACCTCAAGTTGTTCTATCCATGATATAAATTTTGTGATGAATAAAGTTCCCTTTCAAGTGTTCAAATGTGCAAATGTTCAGCTTTTCAATTCAAGTTCTGAAGCAGTTTCAAATTATCTACATTCAAGTTACCAAGTCTTTTAACAAGTTTGGGTGTTGAGTTGCGACTCAACCCCTTACTAAATGTTAAACTGACCTTCAAATTTCAAATATTCAATTTCAATCAATTTCAATATCGTCTAACAGGTTTGGGTGCTTGAGTTGCGACTCAACCCCTCATATTCAAATGTTACACGAATTCAAGTTCAATTTTCAAGTTGCAATAAGTTTTGGTAATTGAGTTGCACTCAACCCATTACATTCGAAAAATTGTATCTATTCCAAAGCTATCCAGTACATGATATTAAAGACATTCATCTCAAGAGATTCAATTTTCAAACACCAAAAAGATCTTTTGATTATCAAAACTTGCCAAGTACAACGTTGAGTTACAACATGTCAAAAGTTTACAAGTGTAAACAACAGAGAAAAAAGTAGAGACATCAGGGCTTTGCTACGCTTGGAGCGCGCGACTTCTCTCCTTCAGATTCGCCGCGAGCCTTGCTCGCAACCGAAGCTTTAGAAGATCGGACACTGCTGACATGTACCCTGAGTGCCTCTACCGCTTTCTCAGCCGTTTCCTTGTAGCTCTTGCATTCAGACAGCGCATGCTCTAATGCCTTCCTGGAAGTCTCCTCTCTGGCAGTAAATGCAGCGTGTTGAGCAGCAAGTCGTTCTTTCAGCTCCTTGATCTCGTTGGCGCGACCACAGGACACGTCCTCAACCTTGACGAGCCGATTCGTCAAGGATTCAAGTTCGTGACTCTGCGCCTCGCAACGGTCCTACAACCCCTTGATCTCCAGCTTCCCTTTGCGAAGATCCTCGATCTTGGCCTTGAGAGAGGTTTTCTTCGAAGTCAGGAGCTCCCTCAGCCTATCTTTCTCCTCGCTCACAGCCTTCAGTTCGGCTGTCAAACGGGATACCTCAGATGCGGCCTCCCGTTCTCCTGCCTTCCTAGAGAGAGAGCTTGTGATTCTCAAAACTGCTGAGCTCTTTAGATGGATAGAAAGTTAGAATTATTTCAAAGATACAACTCAAATATTCGATCAAGAAGATACACATACCACTACATCTAGCCTATCAAAGGCTTCTTCAAAAGTAGCTTCCGGAAGATTGCAAAGCTTTCGGATCACGCTAGTAGGGTGGTTGATGTCAACATCACCCAAGCTCTTCATCTTCGGAGTCGAGCCAGCAGGCGTACCTGCAATCGACACAAGAATTCAATCGACACAAGAATTCAAAGGGTTAGAATATTTTCGAGCTTCAACGGCAAGGCAATCAAAGCAAGTTAGTACAGATACCTGAAGCCTCGACCTGAGGAGCCTTTCCCTTCCCACGGTCGGAGCTCTTACCCTTGGGGGTCGATTTCTCCTTGATGGGGGTTGGCTCTGGCAAGGGTTGGGGGGTAGCATCACCCACCCGGCTTTCTCTCTCCAAGTGAGCAGGAGAGGGAACATCCCGAGGAGGTGAGGCTCCCCCTTCGTCTTCTCGCCCGCTCGAATTATCGAGCCCTGCCACCATGGCAGCTAACTCCTCAGCCAGGGATCGTGAGGGGGGTGGGGGTTGTTCAACCTCCACACCCCCACTTGTAGTTGCCCCTTCGAGACGGGGAACCTCGGGAGGTATCTGATCGAGGGGTGTAGGGTTGCTTCCAACCCCACCACTCCCCGATACCTTGATCTTGAAGCGAAGCGAGTTCTTTTTCAGCTCCCCGAAGTCATAGGTAGGAATCACCTTAGGGCCATCGCCCATTGCGTCCATTACCCCCTCTATCTTACGAGCCTTTGCCTCATCTATGAGGATCGGCTGCGAATCCTCATCACCACCACCAATGGGGGTGGGAGGAATTTCTTCCTCGCCACCCCCATGTCCTTGACCACCATCAGTGGGGGTGGGAGAAATCTCTTCCTCACCACCCCCATCTTCATCATCATCGTCTTCTCCATCTTCTTCCCCGTCGCTGCCTGTGCCCTCATCCTCCTCATCTCCACCTTCCTTCTCCCTCTCTACCTCCTCTTCTTTATCTTCCTCCTTCTTTTTCTCCTCATCCTCCTCCTGTTTGATAGGGATTTTTCTCTTCTTCTTCGCCGGGCCCCTCTGAATCACCAATTTCTCCTCTGTAGGAAGTGCGCGCCTGGCTCCATAAGCCTTCTTTTCGAATCGAAGCCTTCTAACAATTTTTCCAGACTGAGGGTCCTCCTCATAATCAGAGTAGATAACCTCGTTATCTTCGTAACGAAGCTTCGATCGGTGAAGGAGGTTGGCGTTGCCATGTCGAACCGGGCAATTCGAGAATTGCTTCCAAGATCGAGTCCCGCAGGTCAACTCCAAAAAGAGATTATCAACAGCCCCCACCTGCTCCGGAGACCACGCGAGAGCTCCTCCTATACTGAACATGTCTGTCTCTTTATGTACCTTGTATCGGGGAACCTCTGGAACAGACATTGGAGTCCAGGCACCAGACACTGACAGCGGCCAGTCCGTGTAAAGTTTGTCGGAGCCAATGGTGTCAGCAATCGGGCGAAGGGCAGTGACACCTGTCATGTAGTAGAACGGGCTATCCTTCCTCCAAGCCCATCGGTAATGGTAAAAGAAATACCCCAGCTCGATTCGGGCTTCTTCACCTTCAGGGAGGCTGGAGTAGCATTCCCTAAGCTCCTTCTGGAAGTCCGACTCTACGCGACAGAAAGCATAGATGATCCTCCAGGAGTTCCCGGTAACCTGCCCGGGACAGAGACCAGAGGTGTTCAGCAACCTCGCGGCGAAAGGCGGCAGCGGAAGGCGCAGTCCACAGTTGAGCTGGCCGATCGTGACGATGGTTCCCATCACTTGCTCCTTACTCGCCCACGAGACAAAGATTGTCCGCCTATCAACGCCAAAAGCAGTTAGAACTCCAGGGAGCGCTGGTCGAGCCTTTCCCTCTGTGAAACATGCCAGCAACTCCTGCAGCTTCGCCCTCTTTACATCTGTAAGTTTACTGCCAATGTTGTACCCAAACACAGGCTCCGCCTCCAAAGGTAGCTGCGGGCAGAGGACAAACTTTGCCTTGGGGATCTGCTCTGGTCTTGACGGGGCAGAAGCGAATCCCACTCCTTGGTGCCTCTTGCCAAGTTGGCCAAGCTCGATCAATTCGGCCCTGCCTTTGCCTCGGCCCTTCGGAACAGAAGAGACCTCGACAACTTCCTTGCCCATCCTCTTGGAAGGAACTGCACTCTTCTTCGAACTGCCCGAAGACGCCATTTGACCGATCGAAAGGAGACGAAGAACAAGAGAGGGGAAGCAAAGAGTATGGACTTCGAAAAATTCTGAAAGCGTGAGGCAAAAATGACAGCAAGAAGAACTTATATTACCCAGGGTAAACCGGCACACAGATCGAAAAGACACGTGTCTTCACCACATCAAATCGCGTGTTTTTGTAAGTACACGTGGCATCCATCCATAGCAAGCGCAAAACCAGGCGAACAGTCGGGACCAGACGAAGCGTCAGACCACCGGTCCAGACAAGCCACCGGTCCAAGCAAACCACCGGTCCGAGTGAACCGGACCGTCGGTTCAAAACTGCATTCAGGCAAAACCGAAGATTCGAAACAGAAAAAATCGAACTCCATCAATGTTCAAGACTGCCGAAGATCAAAGGAGGAGAACAAGCTATACCACTTCTTCGAAAGTATATGTTCAAGACTTTAACCTTGACCGGTTGATTTTAGCCGTTCGATTAAACCTGATCGATCGGTCAAAATCAACCGATCGGTCGATTTTCTACTGTATCTGGTGAAAAACTGAGGTTTTTTACCGATCACCCAAACCTTGACTGGTTGATTTTAGCCGTTCGGTCAAACTTGACCGATCGGTCAAAATCAACCGATCGGTCGATTTTCTACTGTATCTGGTGAAAAACTGAGGTTTTTTACCGATCACCCAAACCTTGACCGGTTGATTTTAGCCGTTCGGTCAAACTTGACCGATCGATCAAAATCAACCGATCGGTCGATTTTCTACTGGATCTGGCAAAAAACTGAGGTTTTTTACCGATCACCCAAACCTTGACCGGTTGATTTTAGCCGTTCGGTCAAACTTGACCGATCGGTCAAAATCAACCGATCGGTCGATTTTCTACTGGATCTGACGAAAAACTGAGGTTTTTTACAGATCACCCAAACCTTGACCGGTTGATTTTAGCCATTCGGTCAAACTTGACCGATCGGTCAAAATCAACCAATCGGTCGATTTTCTACTGGATCTGGCGAAAAATCTGAGGTTTTTTACCGATCACCCAAACCTTGACCGGTTGATTTTAGCCGTTCGGTTAAACTTGACCGATCGGTCAAAATCAACCGATCGGTCGATTTTCTACTGGATCTGGCGAAAAACTGAGGTTTTTTACCGATCACCCAAACCTTGACCGGTTGATTTTAGCCGTTCGGTCAAACTTGATCGATCGGTCAAAATCAACCGATCGGTCGATTTTCTACTGGATCTAGCGAAAAACTGAGGTTTTTTACCGATCACCCAAACCTTGACCGGCTGATTTTAGCCGTTCGGTCAAAATTGACCGATCGGTCAAAATCAACCGATCGGTCGATTTTCTACTGGATCGGTCAAAAAACCATGTTTTTTGACCGATCACCCAATCCTTGACCGGTTGAAATTGACCGTTCGGTCAAACTTGACCGTTCGGTCAAAATTGACCGATCGGTCAAAATTGATCGATCGGTCAAAATCAACCGATCGGTCAATTTTCCACTGGATCGGTCAAAAAATCATGTTTTTTGATCGATCACCCCATCCTTGACCGGTTGAAATTGACCGATCGGTCAAAATTGACCGATCAGTCAAAATTGACCGATCAGCCTTTTTTGTGCTAAACACTCGGCAAGCTTCTTTGTGCCTTCTTCGACAGGGGGTTGCTATTTTTTGCACCAAATCCAAGCCAGCCAGAAACGAACTCTAGCTAACTTGGAGGGGGTAACTGTGGGTGCAAATTTTGGCAAAAGATTACAGACTACCGCGGGACCCACCGCCCCTGCCTGGTGGGCCCACGAGGACTACCGCGGGACCCACCGGCCCTGCCTGGTGGGCCCACGAGGACTACCACGGGATCCACCGGCCCTGCCTGGTGGGCCCACGAGGACTACCACGGGACCCACCGGCCCTGCCTGGTGGGCTCACGAGGACCACCGCGGGACCCACCGGCCCTGCTAGGCGCGCCCACGAGGACTACTACGGGACCCATCGGCCCTGCCTGGTGGGCCCACAAGGACCACCGCGGGACCCACCGACCCTGCCTGGTGGGCCCACGAGGATTACCACGGGATCCACCGGCCCTGCCTGGTGGGCCCACGAGGACCACTGCGGGACCCACCGGCCCTGCCTGGTGGGCCCACGAGGACTACCACGGGACCCACCGGCCCTGCTTGGTGGGCCCACGAGGACTACCACGGGACCCACCGGCCCTGCCCGGTGGGACCACGAGCCTGTGGAATCCCCCAGAAGAAGATAGCAGGGTCCACCAGCTTTACCTGGAGGATCCCTAGATACGGCAGCAGAAACCGCCATTTGCCCCGGAATTCCTCCCCGGGACGTCTATAAATAGCAGAGCCTTCGAATATAAAAGGATCGGATTTTCAAAACCTGAAACTCCAGAACTCAAACCAGAGCTCTGAAAACAGATCAGTGCCATCATCTGATATCTCTCTCAGAAACCTCTATCTCCTCTTACCCTCTACCTCACCTCGATCTTCTTCTTGTCTTTGAACAAGTCGAAGAAACTTCAGTGACACTCGGCCTGTCGAGGTCACTTCGAAACAAGTGTTAGTGAATTCGGGTTGCTCCCTATAGCACGGAGACGTAGGCTTCGGCTGAACTCCGAGATCACTTCTCGTGTCAATTCTCTCTGATTGCATCTCTCTATTTATATATCAAAAGCTGCAATTCCAATCGACAGATCGAACAACGATCTCTTCGACTCGAACTTCAATTGACTGGTGAGGCGAAGTCTTCGGGTCGGCACGAAGATTTTCCCCCACAGTTACATTCGTGCGAACGAATTAGAATGGATCGTACGAATGAATTAGAATGGGTCGTACGATTCATTCTAATTCATTAGCACGATCCATTCTAATTCATTCATATGATCCATTCTAATTCATTCCTACGATCCATTCTAATTCATTCGCACAAATGTATCCATTCTACTTCATTCGTACGATCCATTCTAATTCATTTCACGAGTATAACCTTTCTAATTCATTTGTACGATCCATTCTAATCCATTCGTACGATCCATTCTAATCCATTCGTACGATCCATTCTAATTCATTCTCACAAATGTAACCTTTCTAATTCATTTGTACGATCCATTCTAATTCATTCGCACGAATGTATCCATTCTAATTCATTTGCACGATCCATTCTAATCCATTCCTACGATCCTTTCTAATTCATTCGCATGAATGTATCCATTCTAATTCATTTGTACGATCCATTCTAATTCGTTCGTATGATCCATTCTAATTCGTTCGTACGATCCATTCTAATTCGTTCGTACGATCCATTCTAATTCATTCGCACGATCCATTCTAATTCATTCGTATGATCCATTCAAATTCATTCGCACGAATGTATCCATTCTAATTCATTCGTACGATCCATTCTAATTCATTCGTACGATCCATTCTAATTCATTCGCTCGAATGTATCCATTCTAATTCATTCGTACGATCCATTCTAATCTATTCGTACGATCCATTCTAATTCATTCGCACGAATGTAACAATTCTAATTCATTCGTACGATACATTCTAATTTATTCCTATGATCCATTCTAATTCATTCGCACGAATGTGTCCATTCTAATTCATTTGCACGATCCATTCTAATTCATTCCTATGATCCATTGTAATTCATTCGTACGATCCATTCTAATATATTCGCTCGAATATATCAATTCTGATTCATTCGTACGATCCATTCTAATGCATTCGTCCGATCCATTCTAATTCATTCGTATGATCCATTCTAATTCATTCGTTCGATCCATTCTAATCCATTCGTACGATTTATTCTAATCCATTCGCATGATCCATTCTAATTCATTCGTACGATCCATTCTAATTCATTCTCACAAATATAACCTTTCTAATTCATTCGCACGATCCATTCTAATTTATTCGTACAATCCATTCTAATTCATTCGTACGATCTATTCTAATTCATTCGCATGATCCATTAAAATTCATTCGTACGATCCATTCAAATTCATTCGTACGATCCATTCTAATTCATTCGTACGAATGTATCCATTCTAATTCATTCGCACGATCCATTCTAATCCATTCGTACGATCCATTCTAATTCATTCGTACGATCCATTCTAATTCATTTGTACGATCCATTCTAATTCATTCGTACGATCCATTCGTACGATCCATTCTAATCCATTCGTACGATCCATTCTAATTCATTCGCACGAATGTACCCATTCTAATTCATTCGTACGATCCATTCTAATTCATTCCTACGATCCATTATAATTCATTCGCACGAATGTATCCATTCTAATTCATTTGCACGATCCATTCTAATTCATTCCTATGATCCATTCTAATTCATTCGTACGATCCATTCTAATTCATTCGCTCGAATGTATCCATTCTAATTCATTCGTACGATCCATTCTAATTCGTTCGTACGATCCATTCTAATTCGTTCGTACGATCCATTCTAATTCGTTCGTACGATCCATTCTAATTCGTTCGTACGATCCATTCTAATTCATTCGTACGATCCATTCTAATTCATTCGTACGATCCTTTCTAATTCATTCGCACGATCCTTTCTAATTCATTTGTATGATCCATTCTAATTCATTCGTACGATCCATTCTAATTCTTTCGTACGATCCATTCTAATTCATTCGTACGATCCATTCTAATTCATTCGTACAATCCATTCTAATCCATTCGCACGATCCATTCTAATTCATTCGTACGATCCATTCTAATTCATTCGTACAAATGTATCCATTCTAATTCATTCGTACGATCCATTCTAATTCATTCATACGATCTATTCTAATTCATTCGCACGAATGTGTCCATTCTAATTCATTCGCACAATCCAATCTAATTCAAACGTACGATCCATTCTAATTCATTCACATGATGTATTCTAATTCATTCGAGCGAATGAATTAGAATGGATCGTACGAATGAATTAGAATGGATCGTGCGAATGAATTAGAATGGATCGTACGAATGAATTAGAATGGATGCATTTGTGCGAATGAATTAGAATGGATCGTACGAATGAATTAGAATGGATCATACGAATGAATTAGAATGGATCGTGCGAATGAATTAGAATGGATCGTACGAATGAATTAGAATGGTTACATTCGTGCGAATGAATTAGAATGGATCGTACGAATGGATTAGAATGGATCGTACGAATGGAACGTACGAATGGATTAGAATAGATCGTACGAACGAATTAGAATGGATCGCACGAACGAATTGCAATGGATCATATGAACGAATTAGAATGGATCGTACGAATGAATTATAATGGATATATTCGAGCGAATGAATTAGAATGGATCGTACGAATGAATTAGAATGGATCATAGGAATTAATTAGAATGGATCGTGCAAATGAATTAGAATGGATACATTCGTGCGAATGAATTAGAATGGATCGTAGGAATGAATTAGAATGGATCGTACGAATGAATTAGAATGGTTACATTCATGCGAATGAATTAGAATGGATCGTACGAATGGATTAGAATGGATCGTACGAATGGATTAGAACGCATTGTACGAATGAATTAGAATAGATACATTTGTGCGAATGAATTAGATTACATCGTATGAATGAATTTGAATGGATTGTACAAATGAATTTAAATGGATCGTACGAATGAATTAGAATGGATCATGCGAATGATTTAGAATAGATCGTACGAATGAATTAGAATGGATCGTACGAATAAATTAGAATGGATCGTGCGAATAAAGTAGAATGGATCGTACGAATGAATTATAATGGATCCACCGAATAAGTTAGAATGGATCGTACGAATGAATTGGAATGGATCGTACGAATGGATTAGAACGCATTGTACGAATGAATTCGAATGGATCGTACGAATGGTTTAGAATGGATCGTACGAATGAATTAGAATGGATTGTATGAATGAATTAGAATGGATACATTCGAGCGAATGAATTAGTATGGATCGTACGAATGAATTAGAATGGATCATAGGAATGAATTAGAATGGATCGTGCAAATGAATTAGAATGGATACATTCGTGCGAATGAATTAGAATGGATCGTAGGAATGAATTAGAATGGATCGTACGAATGAATTAGAATGGTTACATTCGTGCGAATGAATTAGAATGGATCGTACGAATGGATAAGAATGGATCGTACGAATGGATTATAATGGATCGTTCGAATTAGAATGGATCGTACGAATGAATTAAAATGGATACATTGATACGACCGAATTAGAATGGATCGTGCGAATTAATTAGAATGGATCGTACGAATGAATTTGAATAGATACATTTGTGCGAATTAATCTGAATGGATTGTATGAATGAATTACAATGGATCGTACGAATGGATTAGAATGGATCGTACGAATGAATTAGAATGGATCATACAAATGAATCAGAAAGGTTACAATTGTGAGAATGAATTAGAATGGATCGTACAATACATTTGTGCAAATGAATCTGAATGGATTGTATGAATGAATTACAATGGATCGTACAAATGGATTACAATGGATCGTACGAATGAATTAGAATGGATCATACAAATAAATTAGAAAGGTTACATTCATGAGAATGAATTAGAATGGATCGTACGAATGAATTAGAATGGGTCATGCGAATGAATTTGAATGGATCGTACGAATGAATTAGAATGGATCGAACGAATGAATTAGAATGGATACATTCGTGCGATTGAATTAGAATGGATCGTACGAATGAATTAGAATGGATCGTACGAATGAATTAGAATGGTTACATTCGTGCGAATGAATTAGAATGGATCATAGGAATGAATTAGAATGGATCGTACGAATGAATTAGAATGGTTACATTCGTGCGAATGAATTAAAATGGATCGTACGAATGGTTAATAATGGATCGTACGAATGGATTAGAATGGATCGTACGAATGGATTAGACTGGATCGTATAAATGGATTAGAATGGATCGTACGAATGAATTAGAATGGATCATACAAATGAATTAGAAAGGTTACATTTGTGAGAATGAATTAGAATGGTTCGTACGAATGAATTAGAATGGATCATATGAATGAATTAGAATGGATACATTCGAGCGAATGAATTAGAATGGATCGTACGAATGAATTAGAATGGATCATAGGAATGAATTAGAATGGATCGTGCAAATGAATTAGAATGGATACATTCGTGCGAATGAATTAGAATGGATCGTAGGAATGAATTAGAATGGATCGTACGAATGAATTAGAATGGTTACATTCGTGCGAATGAATTAGAATGGATCGTACGAATGGATTAGAATGGATCGTACGAATGAAATAGAATGGATCGTACAAATTAATTAGAAAGGTTACATTTGTGAGAATGAATTAGAATGGATCGTACGAATGAATTAGAATGGATCGTACAAATGAATTAGAATGGATCGTACGAATGAATTAGAATGGATACATTCGTACGAATGAATTAGAATGGATCGTACGAATGAATTAGAATGGATCATGCGAATGAATTAGAATGGATCGTACGAATGAATTAGAATGGATACATACGAATGAATTAGAATGGATCATACGAATGAATTAGAATACATCATGTGAATGAATTAGAATGGATCGTACGTTTGAATTAGATTGGATTGTGCGAATGAATTAGAATGGATACATTCGTGTGAATGAATTAGAATAGATCGTATGAATGAATTAGAATGGATCGTACGAATGAATTAGAATGGATCGTGCGAATGAATTTGAATGGATCGTGCGAATGAATTAGAATGGATCGTGCGAATGAATTAGAATGGATCATACAAATGAATTAGAATGGATCATACAAATGAATTAGAATGGATCGTACGAATAAATTAGAATGGATCATGGGAATGAATTTGAATGGATTGTACGAATGAATTAGAATGGATCGAACGAATGAATTAGAACGGATCATACGAATGAATTAGAATAGATCGTAGGAATGAATTAGAATGGATCATACGAATGACATAGAATGGATCGTGCGAATGAATTAGAATGGATCGTATGAACGAATTAGAATGGATCGTACGAAGGAATTAGAATGGATCGTACAAATAAATTAGAATGGATACATTCATGCGAATGAATTAGAATAGATCGTACGAATGAATTATAATGGATCGTACGAATGGATTAGAATGCATTGTACGAATGAATTAGATTGCATCGTACGATCCATTCTAATTCATTCGTACGATCCATTCTAATTCGTTCGCACGATCCATTCTAATTCATTCGTATGATCCATTCTAATTCATTCGTACGATCCATTCTAATTCATTTGCATGAATGTATCCATTCTAATTCATTCGGACGATCCATTCCAATTCATTCATATGATCCGTTCTAATTCATTCATGCAATCCATTCTAATTCATTCATACTATCCAATCTAACTCATTCATACGATCCATTCTAATTCATTCGCATGAATGTATGTATCCATTCTAGTTCATTCGCACGATCCATTCTAATTCATACGTACAATCCATTCTAATTCATTCGCACGAATGTATCCATTCTAGTTTATTCGTACGATCCATTCTAATACATTCGTACAATGCGTTCTAATCCATTCATACGATCCATTCTAATCCATTCGTACGATCCATTCTAATTCATTCGCACGAATGTAACCATTCTAATTCATTCATATGATCCATTCTAATTCATTCGTACGATCCATTCTAATTCATTTGTATGATCCATTCTAATTCATTCATACGATCCATTCTAATTCATTTGCATGAATATATCCATTCTAACTTATTCGTACGATCCAGTCTAATTCATTCGTACGATCCATTCTAATTCATTCGCACGAATGTGTCCATTCTAATTCATTCGTACGATCCATTCTAATTCATTCGCACGATCCATTCAAATTCATTCGCACGATCCATTCTAATTCATTCGCACAATCCATTCTAATTCATTCGCACGAATGTATCCATTCTAATTCATTCGCACGATCCATTCTAATTCATTCGTATGGTCTATTCTATTTTATTCGCAAGAATGTATCCATTCTAATTTATTCGCACGATCCATTCTAATTCATTCGTACGATCCATTCTAATTAATTCGTACGATCCATTCTAATTCATTCTTACGATTCATTCTAATTCATTCGTACGATCCATTCTAATTCATTCATACAATCCATTCTAATTCATTTGCACGAATGTATCCATTCTAATTCATTCGTACGATCCATTCTAATTCATTCGCGCGATCCATTCTAATTCATTCGTATGATCCATTCGAATTCATTCGCCCAAATATATCCATTCTAATTTATTCGCACGATACATTCTAATTCATTCGTACGATCCATTCTAATTCATTTGCACGATCCATTCTAATTCATTCGTACGAATGTATCAATTCTAATTCATTCGTACGATTTATTCTAATTCATTCGTATGATCAATTCTAATTCATTTGTACGATCCATTCTAATTTCTTCGCACGAATGTATCCATTCTAATTCATTCACACGATCCATTGTAATTCATTCGTACGATCCATTCTAATTCATTCGCACGATCCATTCTAATTCATTCGTACGAATGTATCTATTCTAATTCATTCATATGATCCATTCTAATTCATTAGTACGATCAATTCTAATTCATTTGTATGATCCATTCTAATTCATTCGCACGAATGTATCCATTCTAATTCATTTGCACGATCCATTCTAATTCATTCGTGCGATCCATTCTAATTCATTCGTACAATCCATTCAAATTCATTCGTACGATGCAATCTAATTCATTCGCACAAATGTATATATTCTAATTCATTCGTACAATGCGTTCTAATCCATTCGTACGATCCATTCTAATTCATTCGTACAATCCATTCTAATTCATTCGTACGATCCATTCTAATTCATTCATATGATCCATTCTAACTCATTCGGTGGATCCATTCTAATTCATTCGTACGATCCATTCTAATTTATTTGCACAAATATATAATCCATTCTAATTCATTCGCTCAAATGTATCCATTCTAATTCATTCGTACGATCCATTCTAATTCATTCGTATGATCTATTCTAATTCATTCGCACAAATGTATCCATTCTAATTTATTCGTTCGATCCATTCTAATTCATTTGCATAAATATATCCATTCTAATTTATTCGTACGATCCATCTAATTCATTCGCACAATCCATTCTAATTCATTCGCACAAATGCATCCATTCTAATTCATTCGTACAATCCATTCTAATTCATTCGCATGATCTATTCTAATTCATTCGTACGATCCATTCTAATTCATTCGCACGAATGTATCCATTCTAGTTCATTCGTACGCTCCATTCTAATTCATTCGTACGCTCCATTTTTATTCATCGCACAAATGTATCCATTCTAATTCATTTGTACGATCCATTCTAATTCATTCGTACGATCCATTGTAATTTATTCGTACGATCCATTCTAATGCATTCGTACGATCTATTCTAATTCATTCGCACAAATGTATCCATTATAATTCATTCGTACGATCCATTCTAATTCATTCGTATGATCCATTCTAATTCATTTGCACGATCCATTCTAATTCATTCGTACGATCCATTCTAATTCATTCGCACGAATGTATCCATTCTAATGCATTCGTACGATCCATTCTAATGCATTCGTATGATCCATTCTAATTCAATCATACGATCCATTCTAATCCATTCATACGATCCATTCTAATTCATTCGTACGATCCATTCTAATTCATTCTCACAAATGGAACCTTTCTAATTCATTTGTACGATCCATTCTAATTCATTCGTACGATCCAGTCTAATTCATTCGTACGATCCATTCTAATTCATTCTCACAAATGTAACCTTTCTAATTCATTTGTACGATCCATTCTAATTTATTCGTACGATCCATTCTAATCCATTCATACGATCGATTCTAATCCATTCGTACGATCCATTCTAATTCATTCGCACGAATGTAACCATTCTAATTCATTCGTACGATCCATTCTAATTTATTCCTATGATCCATTCTAATTCATTCGCACGAATGTATCCATTCTAATTCATTTGCTCGATCTATTCTAATTCATTCCTATGATCCATTCTAATTCATTCGTACGATCCATTCTAATCCATTCGCTCAAATGTATCCATTCTAATTCATTTGTACAATCCATTCTAATTCATTCGTACTATCCATTCTAATTCATTCTCACAAATGTAACCTTTCTAATTCATTTGTATGTATCCATTCTAATTCATTCATACGATCCATTCTAATTCATTCGCACGATCCATTCTAATTCATTCGTACGATCCATTCTAATTCATTCGTATATTCGTGCAAATAAATTAGAATGGATCGTACAAATGAATTAGAATGGATCGTACGAATGAATTAGAAAGGATACATTCGTGTGAATGAATTAGAATGGATCGTACGAATTAATTAGAATGGATCGTGCGAATGAATTAGAATTGATCATACGAATGAATTAGAATGGATCGTACGAAGGAATTAGTATGGATACATTCGTGCGAATGAATTAGAATGGATCATACAAATAAATTAGAATGGATCGTGCGAATGAATTAGAATGGATCATACGATGCAATCTAATTCATTCATACGATCTATTCTAATTCATTCATACGATCAATTCTAATTCATTCGCACGATCCATTCTAATTCATTCTCACGAATGTAACCTTTCTAATTCATTTGTATGATCCATTCTAATCCATTCGTACGATCCATTCTAATCCATTCGTACGATCCATTCTAATCCATTCGTACGATCCATTCTAATCCATTCTAATTCATTCGTACGATCCATTCTAATTCATTCTCATAAATGTAACCTTTCTAATTCATTTGTACGATCCATTCTAATTCATTCGTACGATCTATTCTAATCCATTCGGACGATCCATTCTAATCTATTCGTACGATCCATTCTAATTCATTCGTATGAATGTAACCATTCTAATTTATTCGTACGATCCATTCTAATTCATTCGCACAAATGTATCCATTCTAATTCATTCGTTCGATCCATTCTAATTCATTCGCATAAATATATCCATTCTAATTCATTCGTACGATCCATTCTAATTCATTCGCACGATCCATTCTAATTCATTCGCACAAATGTATCCATTCTAATTCATTCGTACAATCCATTCTAATTCATTCGCATGATCCATTCTAATTCATTCGTACGATCCATTCTAATTCATTTGTATGAATAAATTAGATTGGATCGTACGAATGAATTAGAATGGATCGTGCGAATGAATTAGAATGGATCGTGCGAATGAATTATAATGGATCGTACGAATGAATTAGAATGGATACATTTGTGCGAATGAATTAGAATGGATCGTACGAATGAATTTGACTGGATCGTACGAATAAATTAAATGGATACATTCATGCAAATGAATTAGAATGGATCGTACGAATGAATTAGAATGGATCATATGAATGAATTAGAATAGATCGTACGAATGAATTAGAATGGATAATATGAATGAATTAGAATGGTTACATTCGTGCGAATGAATTAGAATGGATCGTACGAATGAATTAGAATGGATACATTCATACGACTGAATTAGAATGGATCGTACGAATGAATTAGAATGGATACATTCGAGCGAATGAATTGGAATGGATCGTACGAATGAATTAGAATGGATCATAGGAATGAATTAGAATGGATCGTGCAAATGAATTAGAATGGATACATTCGTGCGAATGAATTAGAATGGATCGTAGGAATAAATTAGAATGGATCATACGAATGAATTAGAATGGTTACATTCGTGCGAATGAATTAGAATGGATCGTACGAATGGATTAGAATGGATCGTACGAATGAAATAGAATGGATCGTACAAATTAATTAGAAAGGTTACATTTGTGAGAATGAATTAGAATGAATCGTACAAATGAATTAGAATGGATCGTACAAATGAATTAGAATGGATCGTACGAATGAATTAGAATGGATACATTCGTACGAATGAATTAGAATGGATCGTACGAATGAATTAGAATGGATCATGCGAATGAATTAGAATGGATCGTACGAATGAATCAGAATGGATACATACGAATGAATTAGAATGGATCATACGAATGAATTAGAATACATCATGTGAATGAATTAGAATGGATCGTACGTTTGAATTAGATTGGATTGTGCGAATGAATTAGAATGGATACATTCGTGTGAATGAATTAGAATAGATCGTATGAATGAATTAGAATGGATCGTACGAATGAATTAGAATGGATCGTGCGAATGAATTTGAATGGATCGTGCGAATGAATTAGAATGGATCATACAAATGAATTAGAATGGATCATACAAATGTATTAGAATGGATCGTACGAATGAATTAGAATGGATCATGCGAATGAATTTGAATGGATTGTACGAATGAATTAGAATGGATCGAACGAATGAATTAGAATGGATCATATGAATGAATTAGAATAGATCGTAGGAATGAATTAGAATGGATCATACGAATGAATTAGAATGGATCGTGCGAATGAATTAGAAGGGATCGTACGAACGAATTAGAATGGATTGTACGAAGGAATTAGAATGGATCGTACAAATAAATTAGAATGGATACATTCATGCGAATGAATTAGAATAGATCGTACGAATGAATTATAATGGATCGTACGAATGGATTAGAATGCATTGTACGAATGAATTAGATTGCATCGTACGATCCATTCTAATTCATTCGTACGATCCATTCTAATTCATTCGCACGATCCATTCTAATTCATTCGTATGATCCATTCTAATTCATTCGTACGATCCATTCTAATTCATTTGCATGAATGTATCCATTCTAATTCATTCGGACGATCCATTCCAATTCATTCATATGATCCATTCTAATTCATTCATGCAATCCATTCTAATTCATTCATACTATAAAATCTAACTCATTCATACGATCCATTCTAATTCATTCGCATGAATGTATGTATCCATTCTAGTTCATTCGCACGATCCATTCTAATTCATACGTACAATCCATTCTAATTCATTCGCACGAATGTATCCATTCTAGTTCATTCGTACGATCCATTCTAATACATTCGTACAATGCGTTCTAATCCATTCTTACGATCCATTCTAATCCATTCGTACGATCCATTCTAATTCATTCGCACGAATGTAACCATTCTAATTCATTCATATGATCCATTCTAATTCATTCGTACGATCCATTCTAATTCATTTGTATGATCCATTCTAATTCATTCATACGATCCATTCTAATTCATTTGCATGAATGTATCCATTCTAATTTATTCGTACGATCCAGTCTAATTCATTCGTACGATCCATTCTAATTCATTCGCACGAATGTATCCATTCTAATTCATTCGTACGATCCATTCTAATTCATTCGCACGAATGTATCCATTCTAATTCATTCGTACGATCCATTCTAATTCATTCGCACGATCCATTCAAATTCATTCGCACGATCCATTCTAATTCATTCGCATAATCCATTCTAATTCATTCGCACGAATGTATCCATTCTAATTCATTCGCACGATCCATTCTAATTCATTCGTATGGTCCTTTCTATTTTATTCGCAAGAATGTATCCATTCTAATTTATTCGCACGATCCATTCTAATTCATTCGTACGATCCATTCTAATTAATTCGTACGATCCATTCTAATTCATTCTTACGATTCATTCTAATTCACTCGTACGATCCATTCTAATTCATTCATACAATCCATTCTAATTCATTTGCACGAATGTGTCCATTCTAATTCATTTGTACGATCCATTCTAATTCATTCGCACGATCCATTCTAATTCATTCGTATGATCCATTCGAATTCATTCGCCCAAATGTATCCATTCTAATTTATTCGCACGATACATTCTAATTCATTCGTACGATCCATTCTAATTCATTTGCACGATCCATTCTAATTCATTCGTACGAATGTATCAATTCTAATTCATTCGTACGATCTATTCTAATTCATTCGTATAATCAATTCTAATTCAATTGTACGATCCATTCTAATTCATTCGCACGAATGTATCCATTCTAATTCATTCGCACGATCCATTGTAATTCATTCATACGATCCATTCTAATTCATTCGCACGATCCATTCTAATTCATTCGTACGAATGTATCTATTCTAATTCATTCATATGATCCATTCTAATTCATTAGCACGAATGTATCCATTCTAATTCATTTGCACGATCCATTCTAATTCATTCGTGCGATCCATTCTAATTCATTCGTACAATCCTTTCAAATTCATTCGTACGATGCAATCTAATTCATTCGCACAAATGTATCTATTCTAATTCATTCGTACAATGCGTTCTAATCCATTCGTACGATCCATTCTAATTCATTCGTACAATCCATTCTAATTCATTCGTATGATCCATTCTAACTCATTCGGTGGATCCATTCTAATTCATTCGTACGATCCATTCTAATTTATTTGCACGAATATACAATCCATTCTAATTCATTCGCACAAATGTATCCATTCTAATTCATTCGTACGATCCATTCTAATTCATTCTAATGATCTATTCTAATTCATTCGCACAAATGTATCCATTCTAATTCATTCGTTCGATCCATTCTAATTCATTTGCATAAATATATCCATTCTAATTTATTCGTACGATCCATCTAATTCATTCGCACAATCCATTCTAATTCATTCGCACAAATGCATCCATTCTAATTCATTCGTACAATCCATTCTAATCCATTCGCATGATCTATTCTAATTCATTCGTACGATCCATTCTAATTCATTCGCACGAATGTATCCATTCTAGTTCATTCGTACGCTCCATTCTAATTCATTCGTACGCTCCATTTTTATTCATCGCACAAATGTATCCATTCTAATTCATTTGTACGATCCATTCTAATTCATTCGTACGATCCATTGTAATTTATTCGTACGATCCATTCTAATGCATTCGTACGATCCATTCTAATTCATTCGCAGAAATATATCATTCTAATTCATTCGTACGATCCATTCTAATTCATTCGTACGATCCATTCTAATTCATTTGCACGATCCATTCTAATTCATTCGTACGATCCATTCTAATTCATTCGAACGAATGTATGCATTCTAATGCATTCGTACGATCCATTCTAATGCATTCGTATGATCCATTCTAATTCAATCATACGATCCATTCTAATCCATCCGTACGATCCATTCTAATTAATTCGTACGATCCATTCTAATTCATTCTCACAAATGGAACCTTTCTAATTCATTTGTACGATCCATTCTAATTCATTCGTATGATCCAGTCTAATTCATTCGTACGATCCATTCTAATTCATTCTCACAAATGTAACCTTTCTAATTCATTTGTACGATCCATTCTAATTCATTCGTACGATCCATTCTAATCCATTCATACGATCCATTCTAATCCATTCGTACGATCCATTCTAATTCACTCGCACGAATGTAACCATTCTAATTCATTCGTACGATCCATTCTAATTTATTCCTATGATCCATTCTAATTCATTCGCACGAATGTATCCATTCTAATTCATTTGCACGATCTATTCTAATTCATTCCTATGATCCATTCTAATTCATTCGTACGATCCATTCTAATCCATTCGCTCAAATGTATCCATTCTAATTCATTCGTATAATCCATTCTAATTCATTCGTACTATCCATTCTAATTCATTCTCACAAATGTAACCTTTCTAATTCATTTGTATGTATCCATTCTAATTCATTCGTACGATCCATTCTAATTCATTCGCACGATCCATTCTAATTCATTCGTACGATCCATTCTAATTCATTCATATATTCATGCAAATAAATTAGAATGGATCGTACAAATGAATTAGAATGGATCGTACGAATGAATTAGAAAGGATACATTTGTGCGAATGAATTAGAATGGATCGTACGAATTAATTAGAATGGATCGTGCGAATGAATTAGAATTGATCATACAAATGAATTAGAATGGATCGTACGAAGGATTTAGTATGGATACATTCGTGCGAATGAATTAGAATGGATCGTACAAATAAATTAGAATGGATCGTGCGAATGAATTAGAATGGATCATACGATGCAATCTAATTCATTCATACGATCTATTCTAATTCATTCATACGATCAATTCTAATTTATTCGCACGATCCATTCTAATTCATTCTCACGAATGTAACTTTTCTAATTCATTTGTATGATCCATTCTAATTCATTCGTACGATCCAATCTAATCCATTCGTTCGATCCATTCTAATCCATTCGTACGATCCATTCTAATCCATTCGTACGATCCATTCTAATCCATTCTAATTCATTCGTACGATCCATTCTAATTCATTCTCATAAATGTAACCTTTCTAATTCATTTGTACGATCCATTCTAATTCATTCGTACGATCTATTCTAATCCATTCGGACGATCCATTCTAATCTATTCGTACGATCCATTCTAATTCATTCGCATGAATGTAACCATTCTAATTTATTCGTACGATCCATTCTAATTCATTCGCACAAATGTATCCATTCTAATTCATTCGTTCGATCCATTCTAATTCATTCGCATAAATATATCCATTCTAATTCATTCGTACGATCCATTCTAATTCATTCGCACGATCCATTCTAATTCATTCGCACAAATGTATCCATTCTAATTCATTCGTACAATCCATTCTAATTCAATCGCATGATCCATTCTAATTCATTCGTACGATCCATTCTAATTCAATTGTACGAATAAATTAGATTGGATCGTACGAATGAAATAGAATGGATCGTGCGAATGAATTAGAATGGATCGTGCGAATGAATTAGAATGGATCGTACGAATGAGTTAGAATGGATACATTCGTGCGAATGAATTAGAATGGATTGTACGAATGAATTTGACTGGATCGTACGAATAAATTAAATGGATACATTCATGCAAATGAATTAGAATGGATCATACGAATGAATTAGAATGGATCATATGAATGAATTAGAATGGATCGTACAAATGAATTAGAATGGATAATATGAATGAATTAGAATGGTTACATTCGTGCGAATGAATTAGAATGGATCGTACGAATGAATTAGAATAGATACATTCATACGACTGAATTAGAATGGATCGTGCGAATTAATTAGAATGGATCGTACGAATGAATTTGAATGGATACATTTGTGAGAATGAATCTGAATGGATTGTATGAATGAATTAGAATGGATCGTACGAATGAATTAGAAAGGATCGTACGAATGAATTAGAATAGCTCATATGAATGAATTAGAATGAATCGTACGAATGAATTAGAATGGTTACATTCGTGCGAATGAATTAGAATAGATCGTACGAATGAATTAGAATGGATCGTACGAATAAATTAGAATGGATCGTGCGAATGAATTACAATGGATCGTACGAATGAATTAGAATGGATCCACCGAATGAGTTAGAATGGATCATACGAATGAATTAGAATAGATCGTACGAATGAATTAGAATGGATTGTGCGAATGAATTAGAATGGATCGTAGGAATGAATTAGAATGGATCGTACGAATGAATTAGAATGGATACATTCGTGCGAATGAATTAGAATGGATCGTACGAATGGTTTAGAATGGATCGTATGAATGGATTAGAATGGATCGTCAAATGAATTAGAAAGGTTACATTTGTGAGAATGAATTAGAATGGATCGTACGAATGGATTAGAATGGATCGTACGAATAGATTAGAATGGTTACATTTGTGAGAATGAATTAGAATGGATCGTACGAATGAATTAGAATGGATCATACGAATGGATAAGAATGGAGCGTACAAATGAATTAGAATGGATCGTATGAATGGATTAGAATGGATCGTACGAATGGATTAGAATGGATCATACGAATGAATAAGAATGGATCATACAAATGAATTAAAAAGGTTACATTCGTGAGAATGAATTAGAATGGATCGTACGAATGGATTAGAATGGATCATATGAATGAATTAGAATGGATCGTACGAATGGATTAGAATGGATCGTACGAATGAATTAGAATGGATCGTGCGAATGAATTAGAATGGATCGTACGAATGAATTAGAATGGATACATTCGAGCGAATGAATTAGAATGGATCAGACGAATGAATTAGAATGGATACAATTGGGCGAATGAATTTGAATGGATTGCACGAATTGAATTAGAATGGATCATACGAATGAATTAGAATGGATCATGCGAATGAATTAGAATTGATCATACGAATGAATTAGAATGGATCGTACAAATGAGTTAGAATGGATACATTCGTGTGAATGAATTAGAATGGATCGAACGAATGAATAAGAATGGATACATTCGTGCGAATGAATTAGAATGGATCGTACGAATGCATTAGAATGGATCGTACGAATGGATTAGAATGGATCGTACGAATGGATTAGAATAGATCGTACGAATGAATTAGAATGGATCATACAAATGAATTAGAATGGATAGTGCGAATGAATTTGAATGGATCGTGCAAATGAATTAGAAAGGTTAAATTTGTGAGAATGAATAAGAATGGATCGTGCGAATGAATTAGAATGGATCGTACGAATGAATTATAATGGATCGAACGAATGAATTAGAATGGATCTTGCAATTGAATTAGAATAGATCGTACGAATGAATTAGAATAGATACATTCATGCGAATGAACTAGAATGGATACATACATTCATGCGAATGAATTAGAATGAATCGTATGAATGAGTTAGAATGGATCGTATGAATGAATTAGATTAGAATGGATTGTGCGAATGAATTAGAATGGATTGTACGAATGAATTAGAATGGATACATTCGTGCGAATGAATTAGAATAGATCATAGGAATGAATTAGAATGGATCATACGAATGAATTAGAAAGGATCGTGCGAATGAATTAGAATGGATTGTACGAATGAATTAGAATGGAATTAGAATGGATTGTACGAATGAATTAGAATGGATCGTGCGAATGAATTAGAATGGATCGTATGAATAAATTAGAATGGATCGTACGAATGAATTAAAATGGATACATTTGTGCGAATTAGAATGGATCGTACGAATGGATTAGAATTAGATCGTACGAATGAATTAGAATGGATCGTATGAATGAATTAGAATGAATCGTGCAAATGAATTAGAATGGATCGTACGAACGAATTACAATGGATCGTATGAACGAATTAGAATGGATCGTATGAACGAATTAGAATGGATCGTACGAATGAATTAGAATGGATACATTCGTACGATCCATTCTAATTCATTCGTACGATCCATTCTTATTCATTCGTACGATCCATTCAAACGTACGAATGAATTAGAATGGATCATAGGAATGAATTAGAATGGATCATGCAAATGAATTAGAATAGATACATTCGTGCGAATGAATTAGAATTTGATCGTAGGATTGAATTAGAATGGATCATACAAATGAATTAGAAAGGTTACATTCATGACAATGAATTAGAATGGATCGTACGAATGAATTAGAATGGATCATGCGAATGAATTTGAATGGATCGTAGGAATGAATTAGAATGGATCGTACAAATGAATTAGAATGGATCGTGCAAATGAATTAGAATGGTTACATTCGTGCGAACGAATTAGAATGGATCGTACGAATGAATTAGAATGGGTCGTACGATTCATTCTAATTCATTAGCACAATCCATTCTAATTCATTTATATGATCCATTCTAATTCATTCCTACGATCCATTCTAATTCATTCGCACAAACGTATCCATTCTAATTCATTCGTACGATCCATTCTAATTCATTTCACGAATATAACCTTTCTAATTCATTTGTACGATCCATTCTAATCCATTTGTATGATCCATTCTAATTCATTCTCACAAATGTAACCTTTCTAATTCATTTGTACGATCCATTCTAATTCATTCGCACGAATGTATCCATTCTAATTCATTTGCACGATCCATTCTAATCCATTCCTACGATCCATTCTAATTCATTCGCACGAATGTATCCATTCTAATTCATTTGTATGATCCATTCTAATTCGTTTGTACGATCCATTCTAATTCGTTCGTACGATCCATTCTAATTCGTTCGTACGATCCATTCTAATTCGTTCGTACGATCCATTCTAATTCATTCGCACGATCCATTCTAATTCATTCGTATGATCCATTCAAATTCATTCGCACGAATGTATCCATTCTAATTCATTCGTACGATCCATTCTAATTCATTCGTATGATCCATTATAATTCATTCGCTCGAATGTATCCATTCTAATTCATTCGTACGATCCATTCTAATTCGTTCATACGATCCATTCTAATTCATTCGCACGAATATAACCATTCTAATTCATTCGTACAATCCATTCTAATTCATTCCTATGATCCATTCTAACTCATTCGGTGGATCTATTCTAATTAATTCGTACGATCCATTCTAATTCATTCGCACAATCAATTCTAACTCATTCGTACAATCCATTCTAATTCATTTGTACGATCCATTCTAATTTATTTGCACGGATATACGATCCATTCTAATTCATTCGTATGATTTATTCTAATTCATTCGCACGAATGTAACCATTCTAATTCATTTGTACGATTCATTCTAATTCATTCGTATGAGCTATTCTAATTCATTCGTACGATCCATTCTAATTCATTCATATGATCTATTCTAATTCATTCGCACGAATGTAACCATTCTAATTCTTTCATATGATACATTCTAATTCATTCGTACGATCCATTCTAATCGTGCGAATGAATTAGAATGGATCGTACGAATGAATTAGAATGGATCATGCGAATGAATTTTAATGGATCGTACGAATGAATAAGAATGGATCGTACGCATGAATTAGAATGGATCATACGAATGAATTAGGATGGATCATACGAATGAATTAGAATAGATCATGCGAATGAATTAGAATGGATCGTACGAATGAATTAGAATGGATCGTGAGAATGAATTAGAATGAATTGTACGAATGAATTAGAATGGATCGTGCGAATGAATTTGAATGGATCATACAAATGAATTAGAAAGGTTAAATTCGTGAGAATGAATTAGAATAGATCGTACGAATGAATTAGAATGGATCATGCAAATGAATTTGAATGGATCGTACGAATGAATAAGAATGGATCGTACGAATGAATTAGAATGGATACATTCGAGCAAATGAATTAGAATAGATCGTAGGAATGAATTAGAATGGATCATACGAATGAATTAGAATGGATCGTGCGAATGAATTAGAATGGATCGTACGAATGAATTAGAATGGATCGTACAAATGAATTAGAATGGATCCACCGAATGAGTTAGAATGGATCATACAAATGAATTAGAGTGGATCGTACGAATGAATTAGAATGGATCGTGCGAATGAATTAGAATGGATCGTACGAATGGATTAGAATGTATCGTACGAATGAATTAGAATGGATCGTGCGAATGAATGAGAATGGATCGTGCGAATGAATTAGAATGGATCGTACGAACGAATTAGAATGGATCGTACGAACGAATTAGAATGGATCATATGAACGAATTAGAATGGATCGTACGAATGAATAAGTACGATCCATTCTAATTCATTCGCACGAATGTAACCTTTCTAATTCATTTGTATGATCCATTCTAATTCATTCGTACGGTCCATTCTAATCCATTCGTACGATCCATTCTAATCCATTCGTACGATCCATTCTAATTCATTCTCACAAATGTAACCTTTCTAATTCATTTGTACGATCCATTCTAATTCATTCGTACGATCCATTCTAATTTATTCGTACGATCCATTATTATTCATTCATACGATCCATTCTAATTCATTCGCACAATCCATTCTAATCCATTCGTACGATCCATTCTAATTCATTCGTATGACCCATTCTAATTCATTCGTACGATCCATTCTAATTCATTCGCACGAATGTATCCATTCTAATTCATTCGTACGATCCATTCTAATTCATTTGTACGATCCATTCTAATTCATTCGTATGATCCATTCTCATTCATTCTCACAAATGTAACCTTTCTAATTCATTTGTACGATCCCTTCTAATTCATTCGTACGATCCATTCTAATCCATTCGTACGATCCATTCTAATTCATTCGCACGAATGTAACCATTCTAATTCACTCGTACGATCCATTCTAATTTATTCCTACGATCCATACTAATTCATTCGCACGAATGTATCCATTCTAATTCATTTGCACGATCCATTCTAATTCATTCCTATGATCCATTGTAATTCATTCGTACGATCCATTCTAATATATTCGCTCGAATGTATCCATTCTAATTCATTCGTACGATCCATTCTAATGCATTCGTACGATCCATTCTAATTCATTCGCACGATCCATTCTAATTCATTCGTTCGATCCATTCTAATCCATTCGTATGATTTATTCTAATCCATTTGCATGATCCATTCTAATTCATTCGTACGATCCATTCTAATTCATTCTCACAAATGTAACCATTCTAATTTATTTGCACGATCCATTCTAATTTATTTGTACGATCCATTCTAATTCATTCGTACGATCTATTCTAATTCATTCGCATGATCCATTCTAATTCATTCGTACGATCCATTCTAATTCATTCGTATGATCCATTCTAATTCATTCGTACGAATATATCCATTCTAATTCATTCGCACGATCCATTCTAATCCATTCGTACGATCCATTCTAATTCATTTGTACGATCAATTCTAATTCATTCGTACGATCCATTCTAATCCATTCGTATGATCCATTCTAATCCATTCGTACGATCCATTATAATTCATTCGCATGAATGTACCCATTCTAATTCATTCGTACGATCCATTCTAATTCATTCCTATGATCCATTCTAATTCATTCGCACGAATGTATCCATTCTAATTCATTTGCACGATCCATTCTAATTCATTCCTATAATCCATTCTAATTCATTCGTACGATCCATTCTAATTCATTCGCTCGAATGTATCCATTCTAATTCATTCGTACGATCCATTCTAATTCGTTCGTACGATCCATTCTAATTCGTTCGTACGATCCATTCTAATTCATTCGTACGATCCTTTCTAATTCATTCACACGATCCTTTCTAATTCATTTGTATGATCCATTCTAATTCATTTTTACGATCCATTCTAATTCTTTCGTACGATCCATTCTAATTCATTCGTACGATCCATTCTAATTCATTCGCACTATCCATTCTAATTCATTCGTACGATCCATTCTAATTCATTCGTACAAATGTATCCATTCTATTTCATTCGTACGATCCATTCTAATTCATTCATACGATCTATTCTAATCCATTCGCATGAATGTATCCATTCTAATTCATTCGCACAATCCAATCTAATTCAAACGTACGATCCATTCTAATTCATTCACATGATGTATTCTAATTCATTCGAGCGAATGAGTTAGAATGGATCGTACGAATGAATTAGAATGGATCGAGCGAATGAATTAGAATGGATCGTACGAATGAATTAGAATGGATGCATTTGTTCGAATGAATTAGAATGGATCGTACGAATGAATTAGAATGGATCATACGAATGAATTAGAATGAATCGTGCGAATGAATTAGAATGGATCGTACGAATGAATTAGAATGGTTACATTCGTGTGAATGAATTAGAATGGATCGCACGAATGGATTAGAATGGATCGTACGAATGGATTAGAATGGATCGTACGAACGAATTAGAATGGATCGTACGAACAAATTACAATGGATCGTATGAATGAATTAGAATGGATCGTACGAATGAATTAGAATGGATACATTCGAGCGAATGAATTAGAATGGATCGTACGAATGAATTAGTATGGATCATAGGAATGAATTAGAATGGATCGTGCAAATGAATTAGAATGGATACATTCGTGCGAATGAATTAGAATGGATCGTAGGAATGAATTAGAATAGATCGTACGAATGAATTAGAATGGTTACATTCGTGCGAATGAATTAGAATGGATCGTACGAATGGATTAGAATGGATCGTACGAATGGATTAGAACGCATTGTACGAATGAATTAGAATAGATACATTTGTGCGAATGAATTAGATTGCATCGTACGAATGAATTTGAATGGATTGTACGAATGAATTTAAATGGATCGTACGAATGAATTAGAATGGATCATGCGAATGATTTAGAATAGATCGTACGAATGAATTAGAATGGATCGTACGAATAAATTAGAATGGATCGTGCGAATAAATTAGAATGGATCGTACGGATGAATTAGAATGGATCGTACAAATGAATTAGAATGGATCATACGAATGAATTAGAATGGATCGTACGAATGGATTAGAACGTATTGTACGAATGAATTCGAATGGATCGTACGAATGGATTAGAATGGATCGTACGAATGAATTAGAATGGATTGTATGAATGAATTAGAATGGATACATTCGAGCGAATGAATTAGTATGGAACGTACGAATTAATAAGAATAGATGATAGGAATGAATTAGAATGGATCGTTCAAATGAATTAGAATGGATACATTCGTGCGAATGAATTAGAATGGATCAGAGGAATGAATTAGAATGGATCGTACGAATGAATTAGAATGGTTACATTCGTGCGAATGAATTAGAATGGATCGTACGAATGGATTAGAATGGATCGTACGAATGGATTAGAATGGATCGTACGAATTAGAATGGATCGTGCGAATTAATTAGAATGGATCGTACGAATGAATTTGAATGGATACATTTGTGCGAATGAATCTGAATGGATTGTATGAATGAATTACAATGGATCGTACGAATGGATTAGAATGGATCGTACAAATGAATTAGAATGGATCATACAAATGAATTAGAAATGTTACATTCGTGAGAATGAATTAGAATGGATCATACGATACATTTGTGCAAATGAATCTGAATGGATTATATGAATGAATTACAATGGATCGTACGAATGGATTAGAATGGATCGTACGAATGAATTAGAATGGATCATACAAATGAATTAGAAAGGTTACATTCGTGAGAATGAACTAGAATGGATCGTACGAATAAATTAGAATGGATCAGGCGAATGAATTTGAATGGATCGTACGAATGAATTAGAATGGATCGAACGAATGAATAAGAATGGATACATTCGTGCGATTGAATTAGAATGGATCGTACGAATGAATTAGAATGGATCGTACGAATGAATTATAATGGTTACATTCGTGCGAATGAATTAGAATGGATCGTAGGAATGAATTAGAATGGATCGTACGAATGAATTAGAATGGTTACATTCGTGCGAATGAATTAGAATGGATCGTACGAATGGTTTAGAATGGATCGTACGAATGGATTAGAATGGATCGTACGAATGGATTAGAATGGATCGTATAAAAGGATTAGAATGGATCGTACGAATGATTTAGAATGGATCATACAAATGAATTAGAAAGGTTACATTCGTGAGAATGAATTAGAATGGTTCGTACGAATGAATTAGAATGGGTCGTACGAATGAATTAGAATGGATACATTCGAGCGAATGAATTAGAATGGATCGTACGAATGAATTAGAATGGATCATAGGAATAAATTAGAATGGATCGTGCAAATGAATTAGAACGGATACATTCGTGCGAATGAATTAGAATGGATCATAGGAATGAATTAGAATGGATCGTACGAATGAATTAGAATGGTTACATTCGTGCGAATGAATTAGAATGGATCGTACGAATGGATTAGAATGGATCGTATGAAAGGATTAGAATGGATCGTATGAATGAAATAGAATGGATCGTACAAATTAATTAGAAAGGTTACATTTGTGAGAATGAATTAGAATGGATCGTACGAATGAATTAGAATGGATAGTACAAATGAATTAGAATGGATCGTACGAATGAATTAGAATGGATACATTCGTGCGAATGAATTAGAATGGATCGTACGAATGAATTAGAATGGATCGTGCGAATGATTTAGAATGGATCGTACGAATGAATTAGAATGGATACATACGAATGAATTAGAATGGATCATACGAATGAATTAGAATACATCATGTGAATTTAGAATGGATCGTACGTTTGAATTAGATTTGATCGTACGAATGAATTAGAATGGATACATTCGTGGGAGTAAATTAGAATGGATCGTACGAATGAATTAGAATGGATCGTACGAATGAATTAGAATGGATCGTACGAATGAATTAGAATAGATTGCGCGAATAAATTAGAATGGATACATTCGTGCGAATGAATTAGAATGGATCGTACGAATGAATTAGAATGGATACATTCGTGTGAATGAATTAGAATGGATCGTACGAATGAATTAGACTGGATCATACGAATAAATTAGAATGGACACATTCATACGAATGAATTAGAATGGATCGTACGAATGAATTAGAATGGATCGTACGAATGGATTAGAATGGATCGTACGAATGGATTAGAATGGATCGTACAAATGGATTAGAATGGATCGTACGAATGAATTAGAATGGATCATACAAATGAATTAGAAAGGTTATATTCGTGAGAATGAATTAGAATGGATCGTACGAATGAATTAGAATGGATCATGCGAATGAATTTGAATGGATTGTACGAATGAATTAGAATGGATCATGCGAATGAATTAGAATGGATCGTACAAACGAATTAGAATGGATCGTTCAAATGAATTAGAATGGATACATTCATGCGAATGAATTAGAATAGATCGTACAAATGAATTATAATGGATCGTACGAATGGATTAGAATGCATTGTACGAATGAATTAGATTGCATCGTACGATCCATTCTAATTCATTCGTACGATCTATTCTAATTCATTCGCACAATCCATTCTAATTCATTCGTATGATCCATTCTAATTCATTCGTACGATCCATTCTAATTCATTTGCATGAATGTACCCATTCTAATTCATTCGGACGATCCATTCCAATTCATTCATATGATCCATTCTAATTCATTCATGCAATCCATTCTAATTCATTCATACGATCCAATCTAACTCATTCATACGATCCATTCTAATTCATTCGCATGAATGTATGTATCCATTCTAGTTCATTCGCACGATCCATTCTAATTCATACGTACAATCCATTTTAATTCATTCGCATGAATGTATCCATTCTAATTCATTCATACGATCCATTCTAATTCATTCGTACAATGCATTCTAATCCATTCGTACGATCCATTCTAATCCATTCGTACGATCCATTCTAATTCATTCGCACGAATGTAACCATTCTAATTCATTCATATGATCCATTCTAATTCATTCGTACGATCCATTCTAATTCATTTGTATGATCCATTCTAGTTCATTCGTACGATCCATTCTAATTCATTTGCATGAATGTATCTATTCTAATTTATTCGTACGATCCAGTCTAATTCATTCGTACGATCCATTCTAATTCATTCGCACGAATGTATCCATTCTAATTCATTCGTACGATCCATTCTAATTCATTCGTATGATCCATTCTAATGTATTCGCATGATCCATTCAAATTCATTCGCACGATCCATTCTAATTCATTCGCACAATCCATTCTAATTCATTCGCACGAATGTATCCATTCTAATTCATTCGCACGATCCATTCTAATTCATTCGTACGGTCTATTTTAATTCATTCGTACGGTCCATTCTAATTCATTCGTACGGTCCATTCTAATTCATTCGTACGATCCATTCTAATTCATTCGTACGATCCATTCTAATTAATTCTTACGATCCATTCTAATTCATTCTTACGATTCATTCTAATTCATTCGTATGATCCATTCTAATTCATTCATACAATCCATTCTAATTCATTTGCACGAATGTATCCATTCTAATTCATTCGTACGATCCATTCTAATTCATTCGCACGATCCATTGTAATTCATTCGTATGATCCATTCGAATTCATTCGCCCAAATGTATCCATTCTAATTTATTCGCACAATACATTCTAATTCATTCGTACGATCCATTCTAATTCATTTGCACGATCCATTCTAATTCATTCGTACGAATGTATCAATTCTAATTCATTCGTACGATCTATTCTAATTCATTCGTACGATCAATTCTAATTCATTTGTACGATCCATTCTAATTCATTTGCACGAATGTATCCATTCTAATTCATTCGCACGATCCATTCTAATTCATTCGTACGATCCATTCTAATTCATTCGCACGATCCATTCTAATTCATTCGTACGAATGTATCCATTCTAATTCATTCATACGATCCATTCTAATTCATTCGTACGATCAATTCTAATTCATTTGTACGATCCATTCTAATTCATTCGCACGAATGTATCCATTCTAATTCATTTGCATGATCCATTCTAATTCATTCGTATGATCCATTCTAATTCATTCGTACAATCCATTCAAATTCATTCGTACGATGCAATCTAATTCATTCGCACAAATGTATCTATTCTAATTCATTCGTATAATGCATTCTAATCCATTCGTCCGATCCATTCTAATTCATTCGTACAATCCATTCTAATTAATTCGTACGATCCATTCTAATTCATTCGTATGATCCATTCTAACTCATTCGGTGGATCCATTCTAATTCATTCGTACGATCCATTCTAATTTATTTGCACGAATATATAATCCATTCTAATTCATTCGCACAAATGTATCCATTCTAATTCATTCGTACGATCCATTCTAATTCATTCGTATGATCTATTCTAATTCATTCGCACAAATGTATCCATTCTAATTCATTCATTTGATCCATTCTAATTCATTTGCATAAATATATCCATTCTAATTCATTCGTACGATCCATCTAATTCATTCGCACAATCCATTCTAATTCATTCGCACAAATGTATCCATTCTAATTCATTCGTACAATCCATTCTAATTCATTCGCATGATCCATTCTAATTCATTCGTACGATCCATTCTAATTCATTCGCACAAATGTATCCATTCTAGTTCATTCGTACGCTCCATTCTAATTCATTCGTACGCTCCATTCTAATTCATCGCACAAATGTATCCATTCTAATTCATTCGTACGATCCATTCTAATTCATTCGTACGATACATTCTAATTCATTCGCACAAATGTATCCATTCTAATTCATTCGTACGATCCATTCTAATTCATTCGCACGATCTATTCTAATTCATTCGTACGATCCATTCTAATTCATTTGCACGATCCATTCTAATTCATTCGTACGATCCATTCTAATTCATTCGCACGAATTTATCCATTCTAATGCATTCGTACGATCCATTCTAATGCATTCGTACGATCCATTCTATTTCATTCGTACGATCCATTCTAATCCATTCGTACGATCCATTCTAATTCATTCGTACGATCCATTCTAATTCATTCTCACAAGTGTAACCTTTCTAAATCATTTGTACGATCCATTCTAATTCATTCGTACGATCCATTCTAATTCATTCTCACAAATGTAACCTTTCTAATTCATTTGTACGATCCATTCTAATTCATTCGTACGATCCATTATAATCCATTCTTACGATCCATTCTAATCCATTCGTACGATCCATTCGCATGAATGTAACCATTCTAATTCATTCGTACGATCCATTCTAATTCATTCCTACGATCCATTCTAATTCATTCGCACGAATGTATCCATTCTAATTCATTTGCACGATATATTCTAATTCATTCCTATGATCCATTCTAATTCATTCGTACGATCCATTCTAATTCATTCGCTCGAATGTATCCATTCTAATTCATTCGTACTATCCATTCTAATTCATTCTCACGAATGTAACCTTTCTAATTCATTTGTTTGTATCCATTCTAATTCATTCGTACGATCCATTCTAATTCATTCGCATGATCCATTCTAATTCATTCGTACGATCCATTCTAATTCATTCGTATATTCGTGCAAATAAATTAGAATGGATCGTACAAATGAATTAGAATGGATCGTATGAATGAATTAGAATGGATACATTCGTGTGAATGAATTAGAATGGATCGTACGAATGAATTAGAATGGATCGTGCGAATGAATTAGAATTGATCATACGAATGAATTAGAATGGATCGTACGAATGAATTAGTATGGATACATTCGTGCGAATGAATTAGAATGGATCGTACTAATAAATTAGAATGGATCGTGCGAATGAATTAGAATGGATCGTAAGATGCAATCTAATTCATTCGTACGATCCATTCTAATTCATTCGTTTGATCAATTCTAATTCATTCGCACGATCCATTCTAATTCATTCTCACGAATGTAACCTTTCTAATTCATTTGTATGATCCATTCTAATTCATTTGTACAATCCATTCTAATCCATTCATACGATCCATTCTAATCCATTCGTACAATCCATTCTAATCCATTCGTACGATCCATTCTAATCCATTCTAATTCATTCATACGATCCATTCTAATTCATTCTCATAAATGTAACCTTTCTAATTCATTTGTACGATCCATTCTAATTCATTCGTACGATCCATTCTAATCCATTCGTACGATCCATTCTAATCCATTCGTACGATCCATTCTAATTCATTCGCACGAATGTAACCATTCTAATTCATTCGTACGATCTATTCTAATTCATTCGCACAAATGTATCCATTCTAATTCATTCGTTCGATCCATTCTAATTCATTCGCATAAATATATCCATTCTAATTCATTCGTACGATCCATTCTAATTCATTCGCACGATCAATTCTAATTCATTCGCACAAATGTATCCATTCTAATTCATTCGTACAATCCATTCTAATTCATTCGCATGATCCATTCTAATTCATTCGTACGATCCATTCTAATTTATTTGTACGATCCGTTCTTATTCATTCGCACGAATGTATCCATTCTAATTTATTCGTACGATCCATTCTAATTCATTCTCACGAATGTATCATATGAATGAATTATAATGGATCCACCGAATGAGTTAGAATGGATCATACGAATGAATTAGAATGGATCGTACGAATGAATTAGGATGGATCGTACGAATGAATTAGAATGAATCGTGCAAATGAATTAGAATGGATACATTCGTGCGAATGAATTAGAATGGATCGTGCGAATGAATTAGAATGGATCGTACGAATGAATTAGAATGGATATATTTGAACGAATAAATTAGAATGGATCGTACGAATGAATCAGAATGGATCGTGCGAATGAATTCGAATGGATCGTGCGAATGAATTAGAATGGATCGTACGAATGAATTAGAATGGATACATTCGTGCGAATGAATTAGAATGGATCGTACGAATGAATTTGACTGGATCGTACGAATAAATTAAATGGATACATTCATGCAAATGAATTAGAATGGAACGTACGAATGAATTACAATGGATCATACGAATGAATTAGAATGGATCGTACGAATGAATTAGAATGGATCATATGAATGAATTAGAATGGTTACATTCGTGCGAATGAATTAGAATGGATCGTATGAATAAATTAGAATGGATACATTCATACGACTGAATTAAAATGGATCGTGCGAATTAATTAGAATGGATCGTACGAATGAATTTGAATGGATATATTTGTGCGAATGAATCTGAATGGATTGTATGAATGAATTACAATGGATCGTACGAATGAATTAGAATGGATCGTACGAATGAATTAGAATAGCTCATACGAATGAATTAGAATGAATCGTACGAATGAATTAGAATGGTCACATTCGTGCGAATGAATTAGAATAGATCGTACGAATGAATTAGAATGGATCGTACGAATAAATTAGAATGGATCGTGCGAATGAATTAGAATGGATCGTACGAATGAATTAGAATGGATCGTACGAATGAATTAGAATCGATCGTACGATCCATTCTAATTCATTCGCACAATCCATTCTAATTCATTCGTACGATCCATTCTAATTCATTCGCATGATCCATTCTAATTCATTCGCTTGATCCATTCTAATTTATTCGTACGATCCATTCTTATTCATTCATACGATCCATTCTAATTCATTCGCACAATCCATTCTAATTCATTCGTACGATCCATTCTAATTCATTCGTATGATCCATTCTAACTCATTCGGTGGATCCATTCTAATTCATTAGTACGATCCATTCTAATTTATTCGCACGATCCATTCTAATTTATTCTTACGATCCATTCTAATTCATTCGTACGATCTATTCTAATTCATTCGCACTAATGTAACCATTCTAATTCATTCGTATGATTCATTCTAATTCATTCGTATAAGCTATTCTAATTCATTCGTACGATCCATTCTAATTTATTCGTATGATCCATTGTAATTCATTCATACAATCCATTCAGATTCATTCACACAAATGTATCCATTCAAATTCATTCATACGATCCATTCTAATTAATTTGCACGATCCATTCTAATTCATTCTCACGAATGTAACCTTTCTAATTCATTTGTATGATCCATTCTAATTCATTCATACGATCCATTCTAATTTATTCGTACGATCCATTCTAATTCATTCTCACAAATATAACCTTTCTAATTCATTTGTACGATCCATTCTAATTCATTCGTATGATCCATTCTAATCCATTCGTACGATCCATTCTAATCCATTCGTATGATCCATTCTAATTCATTCGCACGAATGTAACTATTCTAATTCATTCGTACGATCCATTCTAATTCATTCGTACAATCCATTCTAATTCATTTGGACGAATGTATCCATTCTAATTCATTCGCACGATCCATTCTAATTCATTCGCACGATCCATTCTAATTCATTCGTACGATCCATTCTAATTCATTCGCACAAATGTATCCATTCTAATTCATTCGTATGATCCATTCTAATTCATTCGCACGATCCATTCTAATTCATTCGTACGATCCATTCTAATTCATTCGCACGATCCATTCTAATTCATTCGCACGAATGTATCCATTTTAATTCATTTGCATGATCCATTCTAATTCATTCCTATGATCCTTTCTAATCCATTCGTACGATCCATTCTAATTCATTCGTACGATCCTTTCTAATTCATTCGCACGATCCATTCTAATTCATTCGTACGATCCATTCTAATTCATTCGTACGATCCTTTCTAATTCATTCGCACGATCCTTTCTAATTCATTCGTGCGATCCATTCTAATTCATTCGTACGATCCATTCTAATTCATTCGCACGAATGTATCCATTTTAATTCATTTGCACGATCAATTCTAATTCATTCCTATGATCCATTCTAATCCATTCGTAAGAACCATTCTAATTCATTCGTACGATCCTTTCTAATTCATTCGCACGATCCATTCTAATTCGTTCGTATGATCCATTTTAATTCATTCGTATGATACATTCGTGAGAATGAATTAGAATGGATCGTACGAATAAATTAGAATGCATACATTCGTGCGAATGAATTAGAATGGATCGTACAAATGAATTAGAATGGATCGTACGAATGAATTAGAATGGATCGTGCGAATGAATTAGAATTCTTTCATATGATCCATTCTAATTCATTCGTACGATCCATTCTAATTCATTCGTATGATCGATTCTAATTCATGCGCACGATCCATTCTAATTCATTCGTATGATCCATTCTAATTCATTCGCACGATCCATTCTAATTCATTCGTATGATTCATTCTAATTCATTCGTATGATCTATTCTAATTCATTCGCACGAATGTATCCATTCTAATTTATTTGCACGATCCATTTTAATTCATTCCTATGATCCATTCTAATTCATTCGCTCGAATGTATCCATTCTAATTCATTCGTACGATCCATTCTAATTCGTTCGTACGATCCATTCTAATTCGTTCGTACGATTCATTCTAATTCATTTGTACGATCCATTCTAATGCATTCGTACGATTCATTCTAATTCATTCGCACGATCCATTCTAATTCATTCGTATGATCCATTCTAATTTATTCCTACGATCTATTCTAATTCATTCGCTCGAATGTAACCTTTCTAATTAGAATGGATCGTACAAATGAATAAGAAAGGTTATATTCGTGAGAATGAATTAGAATGGATCGTACGAATGAATTAAAATGGATCGTACGAATGAATTAGAATGGATACATTCGAGCGAATGAATTAGAATGGATCGTACGAATGAATTAGAATGGATCGTACGAACGAATTAGAATTGTTACATTCGTGCGAATGAATTAGAATGGATCGTACGAATGGATTAGAATGGATCGTACAAATGAATTAGAAAGGTTACATTTGTGAGAATGAATTAGAATGGATCGTACGAATGAATTAGAATGGATGTACGAATGGATTAGAATGGATCGTACAAATGAATTAGAAAGGTTATATTTGTGGGAATGAATTAGAATGGATCGTATGAATGAATTAGAATGGATGTACGAATGGATTAGAATGGATCGTACGAATGGATTAGAATGGATCATACGAATGGATTAGAATAGATCGTACGAATGAATTAGAATGGATCATACAAATGAATTAGAATGGATTGTGCGAATGAATTAGAATGGATCGTACGAATGAATTAGAATGGATCGTACGAATGGATTAGAATGGATCATAGGAATGAATTAGAATGGATCGTGCAAATGAATTAGAATGGATACATTCGTGCGAATGAATTAGAATGGATCGTACGAATGAATTAGAATGGATCGTGCGAACGAATTAGAATGGATCGTACGAATGAATTAGAATGGATCGTGCGAATGAATTAGAATGGATTGTACGAATGAATTAGAATGGATACATTTGTGCGAATGAATTAGAATGGATCGTACGAATGAATTAGAATGGATCATACGAATGAATTTGAATAGATCGTGCGAATGAATTAGAATGGATCGTCCGAATGAATTAGAATGGATACATTCGTACAAATGAATTAGAATGGATCGTACGAATGAATTAGAATGGATCATGCGAATGAATTTGAATGGATCGTACGAATGAATTTGAATGGATCGAACGAATGAATTAGAATAGATCGTAGGAATGAATTAGAATGGTTACATTCGAGCGAATGAATTAGAATAGATCGTACGAATGAATTAGAATGGATCATTCTTACGATCCATTCTAATTCATTCCTATGATCCATTCTAATTCATTCGTACGATCCATTCTAATTCATTCGCTCGAATGTATCCATTCTAATTCATTCGTACGATCCATTCTAATTCATTCTCATGAATGTAACCTTTCTAATTCATTTGTACGATCCATTCTAATTAGAAAGGTTACATTCGAGCGAATGAATTAGAATAGAAAGTAGGAATGAATTAGAATGGATCATACGAATGAATTAGAATGGATCGTGCGAATGAATTAGAATGAATCGTACGAATGCATTAGAATGGATCGTACAAATGAATTAGAATGGATCGTACGAACGAATTAGAATGGATCGTACGAACGAATTAGAATGGATCGTACGAATGAATTAGAATGGATACATTCGAGCGAATGAATTAGAATGGATCGTACGAATGAATTAGAATGGATCATAGGAATGAATTAAAATGGATCGTGCAAATGAATTAGAATGGATACATTCGTGCGAATGAAATAGAATAGATCATACGAATGAATTAGAATGAATCATACGAATGAATTAGAATGGATCATGCGAATGAATTAGAATGGATCATACGAATGAATTAGAATGGATCGTGCGAATGAATTAGAATCGATCATACGAATGAATTAGAATGGATCGTACGAATGAATTAGAATGGATCATATGAAAGAATTAGAATGGATCATGCGAATGAATTAGAAAAGATCGTACGAATGAATTAGAATGGATATATTCGTGCGAATGAATTAGATTGCATCGCACGAATGAATTTGAATGGATTGCACGAATGAATTAGAATGGATCGTAGGAATGAATTAGAATGGATCATACGAATGAATTAGAATGGATCGTACGAATGGATTAGAATGGATCGTACGAATGGATTAGAACGCATTAAACGAATGAATTAGAATAGATACATTTGTACGAATGAATTAGAATGGATCGTACGAATGGATTAGAATGGATCGTACGAATGAATTAGAATGGATCGTACGAACGAATTAGAATGGATCATATGAACGAATTAGAATGGATCGTACGAATGAATTAGAATGGATACATTCGAGCGAATGAATTAGAATGGATCGTACGAATGAATTAGAATGGATCATAGGAATGAATTAGAATGGATCGTGCAGATGAATTAGAATGGATCCACCGAATGAATTAGAATGGATCGTAGGAATGAATTAGAATGGATCATATGAAAGAATTAGAATGGATCGTGCGAATGAATTAGAATGGATTGTACGAATGAATTAGAATGGATCGTACGAATGAATTAGAATGGTTCCATTCGTGTGAATGAATTAGAATGGATCGTACGAATGAATTAGAATGGATACTGTGAATGAATTAGAATTGATCATACGAATGAATTAGAATGGATCGTACGAATGGATTAGAACGCATTGTACGAATGAATTAGAATAGATACATTTGTGCGAATGAATTAGATTGCATCGTACAAATGAATTTGAATGGATTGTACGAATGAATTAGAATGGATCGTACGAATGAATTAGAATAGATCATGCGAATGAATTAGAATAGATCGTACGAATGAATTAGAATGGATCGTACGAATAAATTAGAATGGATCGTACGAATGAATTAGAATGGATCCACCGAATGAGTTAGAATGGATCATGCGAATGAATTAGAATGGATCGTACGAATGAATTAGAATGGATACATTCGTGCGAATGAATTAGAATGGATCGTGCGAATGAATTAGAATTGATATATTCGTGCGAATGAATTAGAATGGATCGTGCGAATGAATTAGAATGGATCATACGAATGAATTAGAATGGATACATTTGTAGAATGAATTAGAATGGATCGTAGGATCCATTCTAATTCGTTCCGCTCGAATGTATCCATTCTAATTAATTGTTCGATCCATTCTACTCCATTCGTACGATCCATTCTAATTTATTCACGCAAATTAAAATGAATCGTACGATCCATTCTAATCCATTCGCATGATCCATTCTAATTCATTCGTATGATCCATTCTGATATATTCGTGCGAATAAATTAGAATGGTTCATACGAATGAATTAGAATGGATACATTCGTGCGAATGAATTAGAATGGATCGTGCGAATGAATTAGAATTGATATATTCGTGCGAATGAATTAGAATGGATCGTGCGAATGAATTAGAATGGATCGTATGAATGAATTAGAATGGATACATTCATGCGAATGAATTAGAATGGATCGCGCGAATGAATTAGAATTGATATATTCGTGCGAATAAATTAGAATGGATCGTGCAAATGACTTAGAATGGATCATACGAATGAATTAGAATAGACACATTCACGCGAATGAATTAGATTAGATCGTGCGAATAAATTAGAATGGAACGATCGTACGAATGAATTAGAATGGATCGTGCGAATGAATTAGAATGGATCATACGAATGAATTAGAATGGATACATTCGTGCGAATGAATTAGAATGAATCGTGCGAATGAATTAGAATTGATATATTCGTGCGAATGAATTAGAATGGATCGTGCGAATGAATTAGAATGGATCATACGAATGAATTAGAATGGATACATTTGTAGAATGAATTAGAATGGATCGTAGGATCCATTCTAATTCGTTCCGCTCGAATGTATCCATTCTAATTAATTGTTCGATCGATTCTAATGCATTCGTACGATCCATTCTAATTTATTCACGCAAATTAGAATGAATCATACGATCCATTCTAATCCATTCGCATGATCCATTCTAATTCATTCGTACGATCCATTCTGATATATTCATGCGAATAAATTAGAATGGTTCATACGAATGAATTAGAATGGATACATTCGTGCGAATGAATTAGAATGGATCGTGCGAATGAATTAGAATTGATATATTCGTGCGAATGAATTAGAATGGATCGTGCGAATGAATTAGAATGGATCGTATGAATGAATTAGAATGGATACATTCATGCGAATGAATTAGAATGGATCGCGTGAATGAATTAGAATTGATATATTCATGCGAATAAATTAGAATGGATCGTGCGAATGACTTAGAATGGATCATACGAATGAATTAGAATAGACACATTCACGCGAATGAATTAGAATAGATCGTGCGAATAAATTAGAATGGAACGATCTTACGAATGAATTAGAATGGATCGTGCGAATGAATTAGAATGGATCATACGAATAAATTCTAGAATGGTTCGTAGGAATGAATTAGAATGGATCGCTCGGATCGTATGAATGAATTAGAAAGGTTACATTCGTGAGAATGAATTAGAATGGATCGTGCGAATGAATTAGAACGCATCACGAATGAATTAGAATGGGTAGTACGATCTATTCTAATTCATTCTCACAAATGTATCCATTTTAATTCATTTGTACGATCCATTCTAATTCATTCGCACGATCCATTCTAATTCATTCGTACGATCCATTCTAATTCATTCGCACGAATGTATCCATTCTAATTCATTCGTACGATCCATTCTAATCCATTCGAATAGATACCCATTCTAATTTATTTGTGCGAATGAATTAGAATGGATCGTACGATTGGATTAGAATGGATCGTACGAATGAATTAGAATGGATCGTGCGAATGAATTAGAATGGATCGTGCGTATGAATGTATCCATTCTAATTTATTCGTACGATCCATTCTAATCCATTCGTACGATCCATTCTAATTCATTCGCACGATCCATTCTAATTCATTCCTATGATCCATTCTAATCCATTCTAATTCATTCCTATGATCCATTCTAATTCATTCCTATGATCGTACGATCCATTCTAATGGATCGTACGAATGCATTCGTATGATCGTACACATTCTAATTCATTCTCACAAATGTAACCTTTCTAATTCTTTTGTACGATCCATTCTAATTCATTCGCACGATCTATTCTAATTCATTGTACAATCCATTCTAATTCATTCGTATGATCCATTCTAATTCATTCGCACGATCTATTCTAATTCATTGTACAATCCATTCTAATTCATTCGTACGATCCATTCTAATTAATTCGCACTATCCATTCTAATTCATTCTAATTCATTCGTATGGGCTATTCTAATTCATTCGTATGATCCATTCTAATTCATACGTACGATCCATTGTAATTCATTCATACAATGGATGAATTAGAATGGATTATCCATTCTAATTTATTTGCACAAATTAGAATGGATCCATTCGTACGATACATTCATACGCACGATCCATTCTAATTCATTCGCACGATCCATTCTAATCCATTCGCACTATCCATTCAAATTCATTCGCATGATCCATTCTAATTCATTCATACGATTCATTCTTATTCATTTCTAATTCATTTGTATGAATGAATTAGAATGGATACATTCGTGCAAATGAATTAGAATAGATCGTACGAATGAATTAGAATGTATCATACAAATGAATTAGAAAGGTTACATTTGTGAGAATAAATTAGAATGGATCGTGCGAATGAATTAGAATGGATCGTACGAATGGATTAGAATGGATCGTACGAATGAATTAGAATGGATCGTACAAATGAATTAGAATGGATCATACGATTGATTAAGAATAGATACATTTGTGCGAATGAATTAGAATGGATACATTTGTGCGAATAAATTAGAATAGATACATTTGTGTGAATGAATTAGATTGCATCGTACGAATGAATTTGAATGGATCGGACGAATGAATTAGAATGGATCGTACGATTGGATTAGAATGGATCGTACGAACGAATTAGAATGGATCGTACAAACGAATTAGAATGGATCGTACGAACGAATTAGAATGGATCGTACGAATGAATAAGAATGGATCGTGCGAATGGATTAGAATGGATCGTACGAATAAATTAGAATGGATACATTCATACGCACGATCCATTCTAATTTATTCGCACGATCCATTCTAATCCATTCGCACTATCTATTCAAATTCATTCGCATGATCCATTCTAATTCATTCGTACGATCCATTCTTATTCATTTCTAATTCATTTGTATGAATGAATTAGAATGGATACCTTTGTGCGAATGAATTAGAATGGATCGTACGAATGAATTAGAATCGATCGTACGAGTGGATTAGAATGGATCGTACGAATGGATTAGAATGGATACATTCGTGCGAATGAATTAGAATGGATACATTCGTGCGAATGAATTAGATTGGATCATATGAAAGAATTAGAATGGATCGTGCGAATGAATTAGAATGGATCGCACGAATGAATTAGAATGGATTGTACGAATGAATTAGAATAGATACATTTGAGCGAATGAATTAGAATGGATCGTACGAATGGATTAGAATGGATCGTACGAATGAATTAGAATGGATCGTGCGAATGAATTAGAATGGATCGTGTGTATGAATGTATCCATTCTAATTTATTCATACGATCCATTCTAATCCATTCGTACGATCCATTCTAATTCATTCGCATGATCCATTCTAATTCATTCCTATGATCCCTTCTAATCCATTCTAATTCATTCCTATGATTCATTCTAATTCATTCCTTTGATCGTACGATCCATTCTAATGGATCGTACGAATGCATTCGTTCGATCCATTCTAATACATTCGTGCGAATGAATTAGAATGGATCATATAAAAAAATTAGAATGGATCGTATGAATTAGAATGGATACATTTGTGCGAATGAATTAGAATGGATCGTACGAATGAATTAGTGATCATACGAATGAATTAGAATGGATCGTAAGAATGAATTAGAATCGGTCGTACGAATGGATTAGAATGGATCGTACGAATGGATTAGAATGGATCATACGAATGGATTAGAATGGATACATTCTTGCGAATGAATTAGAATGGATACATTCGTGCGAATGAATTAGAATGGATCATATGAAAGAATTAGAATGGATCGTGCGAATGAATTAGAATGGATCGTACGAATGAATTAGAATGGATTGTACGAATGAATTAGAATAGATACATTTGTGCGAATGAATTAGAATGGATCGTACGAATGGATTAGAATGGATCGTACGAATGAATTAGAATGGATCGTGCGAATGAATTAGAATGGATCTTGCGTATGAATGTATCCATTCTAATTTATTCGTACGATCCATTCTAATCCATTCGTACGATCTATTCTAATTCATTCACACGATCCATTCTAATTCATTCCTATGATCCATTCTAATCCATTCTAATTCATTCCTATGATCCATTCTAATTCATTCCTATGATCGTACGATCCATTCTAATGGATCGTACGAATCCATTCGTATGATCGTACACATTCTAATTCATTCGTACGATCCATTCTAATTCATTCTCACAAATGTAACCTTTCTAATTCTTTTGTACGATCCATTCTAATTCATTCGCACGATCTATTCTAATTCATTCGTACAATCCATTCTAATTCATTCGTACGATCCATTCTAATTCATTCACACTATCCATTCTAATTCATTCTAATTCATTCGTATGAGCTATTCTAATTCATTCGTATGATCCAGTCTAATTCATTCGTACGATCCATTGTAATTAATTCATACAATGGATGAATTAGAATGGATTATCCATTCTAATTTATTTGCACGAATTGGAATGGATCCATTCGTACGATATATTCATACGCACGATCCATTCTAATTCATTCGCACGATCCATTCTAATCCATTCGCACTATCTATTCAAATTCATTCGCATGATCCATTCTAATTCATTCGTACGATCCATTCTTATTCATTTCTAATTCATTTGTATGAATAAATTAGAATGGATATATTCGTGCGAATGAATTAGAATGGATCGTACGAATGAATTAGAATGTATCATACAAAAGAATTAGAAAGGTTACATTCATGAGAATGAATTAGAATGGATCGTGTGAATGAATTAGAATGGATCGTACGAATGGATTAGAATGGATCGTACGAATGAATTAGAATGGATCGTACAAATGAATTAGAATGGATTAAACGATTGATTTAGAATAGATACATTTGTGCGAATGAATTAGAATGGATACATTTGTGCGAATGAATTAGAATAGATACATTTGTGCGAATAAATTAGATTGCATCGTACGAATGAATTTGAATGGATCGGACGAATGAATTAGAATGGATCGTACGAATGGATTAGAATGGATCATACGAATGAATTAGAATGGATCGTACGAATAAATTAGAATGAATCGTACGAATGAATTAGACTGGATCGTACGAACGAATTAGAATGGATCGTACCAATGAATTAGAATGGATCGTACGAATGAATTAGAATGGATCATAGGAATGAATTAGAATTGATCATGCGAATGAATTAGAATGGATCGTACGAATGGATTAGAATGGATTGTACGAATAAATTAGAATAGATACATTCATACACACGATCCATTCTAATTCATTCGCACGATCCATTCTAATCCATTCGCACTATCCAATCAAATTCATTCACATGATCCATTCTAATTCATTCGTACGATCCATTCTTATTCATTTCTAATTCATTTGTACGAATGAATTAGAATGGATACATTCATGCGAATGAATTAGAATGGATCGTACGAATGAATTAATGATCATACGAATGAATTAGAATGGATCGTACGAATGAATTAGAATCGATCGTACGAATGGATTAGAATGGATCGTACGAATGGATTAGAATGGATCGTACGAATGGATACATTCGTGCGAATGAATTAGAATGGATACATTCGTGCGAATGAATTAGATTGGATCATATGAAAGAATTAGAATGGATCGTGCGAATGAATTAGAATGGATCGTACGAATGAATTAGAATGGATTGTACGAATGAATTAGAATAGATACATTTGTGCGAATGAATTAGAATGGATCGTACGAATGGATTAGAATGGATCGTACGAATGAATTAGAATGGATCGTGCGAATGAATTAGAATGGATCATGCGTATGAATGTATCCATTCTAATTTATTCGTACGATCCATTCTAATCCATTCGTACGATCCATTCTAATTCATTCGCACGATCCATTTTAATTCATTCCTATGATCCATTCTAATCCATTCTAATTCATTCCTATGATTCATTCTAATTCATTCCTATGATCGTACGATCCATTCTAATGGATCGTACGAATGCATTCGTTTGATCCATTCTAATACATTCGTGCGAATGAATTAGAATGGATCGTATGAACGAATTAGAATGGATCGTATGAATTTGAATGGATACATTTATGCGAATGAATTAGAATGGATCGTACGAATGAATTAGTGATCATACAAATGAATTAGAATGGATCGTACAAATGAATTAGAATCGATCGTACGAAAGGATTAGAATGGATCGTACGAATGGATTAGAATGGATCGTACGAATGGATTAGAATGGATACATTCGTGCGAATGAATTAGAATGGATACATTCGTGCGAATGAATTAGAATGGATCATATGAAAGAATTAGAATGGATTGTGCGAATGAATTAGAATGGATCGTACGAATGAATTAGAATGGATTATACGAATGAATTAGAATAGATACATTTGTGCGAATGAATTAGAATGGATCGTACGAATGGATTAGAATGGATCGTACGAATGAATTAGAATGGATCGTGCGAATGAATTAGAATGGATCTTGCGTATGAATGTATCTATTCTAATTTATTCGTACGATCCATTCTAATCCATTCGTACGATCCATTCTAATTCATTCGCACGATCCATTCTAATTCATTCCTATGATCCATTCTAATCCATTCTAATTCATTCCTATGATCCATTCTAATTTATTCCTATGATCGTAAGATCCATTCTAATGGATCGTACGAATGCATTCGTTCGATCCATTCTAATACATTCGTGCGAATGAATTAGAATGGATCGTATGAACGAATTAGAATGGATCGTATGAATTAGAATGGATACATTTGTGCGAATGAATTAGAATGGATCGTACGAATGAATTAGAATGGATCATACGAATGGATTAGAATGTATCCTGCGAATGAATTAGAATCGATTCTAATTTATTCGCATGAATGAATTAGAACACATTTGTACAATACGTTCTAATCCATTCGTACGATCCATTCTAATCCATTCGTACGATCCATTCTAATTCATTCATACGATCTATTCTAATTCATTTGCATGAATGTATCCATTCTAATTCATTCGCACAATCCAATCTAATTCAAACGTACGATCCATTCTAATTCATTCGCACGAATGTATGCATTCTAATTCATTCGCACGATCCATTCTAGTTCATTCGTACGGTCCATTCTATTTTATTCGCAAGAATTTATCCATTCTAATTTATTCGCACGATCCATTCTAATTCATTCGTACGATCCATTCTAATTCATTCGTACGATCCATTCTAATTCATTCTTATGATTCATTCTAATTCATTCGTACGATCCATTCTAATTCATTCATACGATCTATTCTAATTCATTTGCATGAATGTATCCATTCTAATTCATTCGTATGATCTATTCTAATTCATTCGCACGATCCATTCTAATTCATTCGTATGATCCATTCTAATTCATTCGCACAAATGTATCCATTCTAATTTATTCGCACGATATATTCTAATTCATTCGTACGTTCCATTCTAATTCTTTCGCACGATCCATTCTAATTCATTCGTACGAATGTATCAATTCTAATTCATTCGTACGATCTATTCTAATTCATTCGTATGATCAATTCTAATTCATTTGTACGATCCATTCTAATTCATTCGCACGAATGTATCCATTCTAATTCATTCGCACGATCCATTCTAATTTATTCATACGATCCATTCTAATTCATTCGTACGATCCATTCTAATTCATTTGTATGAATGTATCCATTCTAATTCATTCATACGATCCATTCAAATTCATTCGTATGATCAATTCTAATTCATTTGTACGATCCATTCTAATTCATTCGCACGAATGTATCCATTCTAATTCATTTGCACGATCCATTCTAATTCATTCGTGCGATCCATTCTAATTCATACGTACAATCCATTCAAATTCATTCGTACGATGCAATCTAATTCATTCACACAAATGTATCTATTCTAATTCATTCGTACAATGCGTTCTAATCCATTCGTATGATCCATTCTAATTCATTCGTACAATCCATTCTAATTCATTCGTACGATCCATTCTAATTCATTCGTATGATCCATTCTAACTCATTCGGTGGATCCATTCTAATTCATTCGTACAATCCATTCTAATTTATTTACACTAATATACAATCCATTCTAATTCATTCGCACAAATGTATCCATTCTAATTCATTCGTACGATCGATTCTAATTCATTCATATGATCTATTCTAATTCATTCGCACAAATGTATCCATTCTAATTCATTCGTTCGATCCATTCTAATTCATTCGCATAAATATATCCATTCTAATTCATTCGTACGATCCATTCAAATTCATTTGCACAATCCATTCTAATTCATTCGCACAAATGTATCCATTCTAATTCATTCGTACCATCCATTCTAATTCATTCGCATGATCCATTCTAATTCATTCGTATGATCCATTCTAATTCATTCGAACGAATGTATTTATTCTAGTTCATTCGTACGCTCCATTCTAATTAATTTGTACGCTCCATTCTTATTCATCGCACAAATGTATCCATTCTAATTCATTTGTACGATCCATTCTAATTCATTCGTACGATCCATTGTAAGTCATTCGTACGATGCATTCTAATTCATTCGTACGATCCATTCTAATTCATTCGCACAAATGTATCCATTCTAATTCATTCGCACGATCCATTCTAATTCATCCGTACGATCCATTCTAATTCATTCATACGATCCATTCTAATTCATTCTCACAAATGTAACCTTTCTAATTCATTTGTACGATCCATTCTAATTCATTCGTACGATCCATTCTAATCCATTCATACGATCCATTCTAATCCATTCGTACGATCCATTCTAATTCATTCGCACGAATGTAACCATTCTAATTCATTCGTACAATCCATTCTAATTCATTCCTACGATCCATTCTAATTCATTCGCACAAATGTATCCATTCTAATTCATTTGCACGATCCATTCTAATTCATTCCTATGATCCATTCTAATTCATATGCTCGAATGTATCCATTCTAATTCATTCGTACAATCCATTCTAATTCATTCGTACGATCCCTTCTAATTCATTCTCACGAATGTAACCTTTCTAATTCATTTGTATGTATCCATTCTAATTCATTCGTACGATCCATTCTAATTTATTCATACGATCCATTCTAATTCATTCGCACGATCCATTCTAATTCATTCGTACGATCCATTCTAATTCATTCGTATATTCGTGCAAATAAATTAGAATGGATCGTACAAATGAATTAGAATGGATCGTACGAATGAATTAGAACTGATACATTCGTGCGAATGAATTAGAATGGATAGTACGAATGAATTAGAATGGATCATGCGAATAAATTAGAATTGATCATACGAATGAATTAGAATGGATCGTATGAATGAATTAGTATGGATACATTCGTGCGAATGAATTAGAATGGATCGTACGAATGAATTAGTATGGATACATTCGTGCGAATGAATTAGAATGGATCGTACAAATGAATTAGAATGGATCGAGCGAATGAATTAGAATGGATCGTACGATGCAATCTAATTCATTCGTACGATCTATTTTAATTCATTCGTATGATCAATTCTAATTCATTCGCACGATCCATTCTAATTCATTCTCACGAATGTAACCTTTCTAATTCCTTCGTACGATCCATTATAATCCATTCGTATGATCCATTCTAATCCATTCGCACGATCCATTCTAATTCATTCGTACGATCCATTCTAATTCATTCTCATAAATGTAACCTTTCTAATTAATTTGTACGATCCATTCTAATTCATTCACACGATCCATTCTAATCCATTCGTACGATCCATTCTAATCCATTCGTATGATCCATTCTAATTCATTCGCACGAATGTAACCATTCTAATTCATTCGTACGATCCATTCTAATTCATTCGCACAAATGTATCCATTCTAATTCATTCGTTCGATCCATTCTAATTCATTCGCATAAATATATGCATTCTAATTCATTCATACGATCCATTCTAATTCATTCGCACGATCCATTCTAATTCATTCGCACAAATGTATCCATTCTAATTCATTCGTACAATCCATTCTAATTCATTCGCATGATCCATTCTAATTCTTTCGTACGATCCATTCTAATTCATTTGTACGATCCATTCTAATTCATTTGCACTAATGTATCCATTCTAATTTATTCGTACGATCCATTCTAATTCATTCTCATGAATGTATCATACGAATGAATTAGAATGGATCCACCGAATGAGTTAGAATGGATCATACGAATGAATTAGAATGGATCGTACGAATGAATTAGAATGGATTGTACGAATGAATTAGAATGGATCATAGGAATGAATTAGAATGGATCGTGCAAATGAATTACGATGGATATATTCGTGCGAATGAATTAGAATGCATCGTGCGAATGAATTAGAATGGATCGTACGAATGAATTAGAATGGATATATTTGAACGAATAAATTAGAATGGACCATACGAATGAATTAGAATGGATCGTACGAATGTATTAGAATGGATCGTGCGAATGAATTAGAATCGATCGTACGAATGAATTAGAATGGATCATACGAATGAATTAGATCGTACGAATGAATTAGAATGGATCGTACGAATGAATTAAAATGGATACATTCATACGACTGAATTAGAATGGATCGTGAGAATTATTTAGAATGGATCGTACGAATGAATTTGAATGGATACATTAATGCGAATGAATCTGAATTGATTGTATGAATGAATTACAATGGATCGTACGAATGAATTAGAATGGATCGTACGAATGAATTAGAATAGCTCGTACGAATGAATTAGGATGAATCGTACGAATGAATTAGAATGGTTACATTCGTGCGAATGAATTAGAATACATCGTACGAATGAATTAGAATAGATCGTACGAATAAATTAGAATGGATCGTGCGAATGAATTAGAATGGATCGTACGAATGAATTAGAATGGATCCACCGAATGAGTTAGAATGGATCATACGAATGAATTAGAATGGATCGTACGAATGAATTAGAATGGATTGTGCGAATGAATTAGAATGGATCGTATGAATGAATAAGAATGGATCGTACGAATAAATTAGAATGGATCGTGCGAATGAATTAGAATGAATCGTACGAATGCATTAGAATGGATCGTACGAATGAATTAGAACGAATCGTATGATCCATTCTAATTCATTCGTCCGATCCATTCTAATTCATTCGCAGGAATGTATCCATTCTAATTCATTCGTATAATCCATTCAAATTCATTCGCACGATCCATTCTAATTCATTCGTATGATCCATTCTAATTCATTCCTACGATCTATTCTAATTCATTCGCTCGAATGTATCCATTCTAATTCATTCGTACAATCCATTCTAATTCATTCGTACAATCCATTCTAATTCATTCGTATGATCAATTCTAATTCATTCGTACGATCCATTCTAATTCATTCGTATGATCCATTCTAACTCATTCGTACAAATGTATCCATTCTAATTCATTCGTACGATCCATTCTAATTCATTCGCACGATCCATACTAATTCATTCGTACGATCCATTCTAATTCATTCGTACGATCCATTCTTATTCATTCATATAATCCATTCTAATTCATTCGCACAATACATTCTAATTCATTCGTACGATCCATTCTAATTCATTCGCACGATCCATTCTAGTTCATTCGCACGATCCATTCTAATTCATTCGTACGATCCATTCTTATTCATTCATACGATCCATTCTAATTCATTCGCACAATCCATTCAAATTGATTCGTACGATCCATTCAAATTCATTCGTATGATCCATTCTAACTCATTCGGTGGATCCATTCTAATTCATTTGTACGATCCATTTTAATTCATTCACACGATCCATTCTAATTTATTCGTACGATCCATTCTAATTCATTCGTACGATCTATTCTAATTCATTCGCACGAATGTAACCATTCTAATTCATTCGTATGATTCATTCTAATTCATTCGTATGAGCTATTCTAATGCATTCGTACGATCCATTCTAATTTATTCGTACGATCCATTGTAATTCATTCATACAATCCATTCAGATTCTTTCGCACAAATATATCTATTCAAATTCATTCGTACGATCCATTCTAATTAATTCGCACGATCCATTCTAATTCATTCTCACGAATGTAACCTTTCTAATTCATTTGTATGATCCATTCTAATTCATTCGTACGATCCATTCTAATCCATTCATACGATCCATTCTAATTCATTCGTACGATCCATTCTAATTCATTCTCACAAATGTAACCTTTCTAATTCATTTGTACGATCCATTCTAATTCATTCGTACGATCCATTCTAATCCATTCATACGATCCATTCTAATCCATTCGTACGATCCATTCTAATTCATTCGCACGAATGTAACCATTCTAATTCATTCGTACGATCCATTCTAATTCATTCGTACGATCCATTCTAATTCATTTGTACGAATGAATCCATTCTAATTCATTCGCACGATCCATTCTAATTCATTCGCACGATCTATTCTAATTCATTCGTATGATCCATTCTAATTCATTTGTACGATCCATTCTAATTCATTCGCACAAATGTATCCATCCTAATTCATTCGTACGATCCATTCTAATTCATTCGCACGATCCTTTCTAATTCATTCGCACGATCCATTCTAATTCATTCGTATGATCCATTCTAATTCATTCGTATGACACATTCGTGAGAATGAATTAGAATGGATCGTACGAATAAATTAGAATGGATACATTCGTGCGAATGAATTAGAATGGATCGTACAAATGAATTAGAATGGATCGTACGAATGAATTAGAATGGAACATGCGAATAAATTAGAATGGATCATACAAATGAATTAGAAAGGTTACATTCATGAGAATGAATTAGAATGGATCGTAGGAATGAATTAGAATGGATTGTACGAATGAATTAGAATGGATACATTCGAGCGAATGAATTAGAATGGATCGTACGAATGAATTAGAATGGATCATAGGAATGAATTAGAATGGATCGTGCAAATAAATTAGAATGGATACATTCGTGCGAATGAATTAGAATGGATCGTAGGAATGAATTAGAATGGATCGTACGAATGAATTAGAATGGATCGTGCGAATGAATTAGAATGGATACATTTGTGCGAATGAATTAGAATGGATCGTACGAATGAATTAGAATGGATCGTGCGAATGAATTAGAATGGATCGTCCGAATGAATTAGAATGGATACATTTGTGCGAATGAATTAGAATGGATCGTACGAATGAATTAGAATGGATCGTACGAATGCATTAGAATGAATTGTACGAATGCATTAGAATGGATACATTCGTGCGAATGAATTAGCACGGATCGTACGAATGAATTAGAATTGATCATGAAAATGAATTAGAATGGATCGTACGAATGAATTAGAATGGATCGTGCGAATGAATTAGAATGGATCGTACGAATGAATTAGAATGGATACATTTGTGCGAATGAATTAGAATGGATCGTACGAATGAATTAGAATGGATCGTATGAATGAATTACAATGGATCGTACGAATGAATTAGATTGGATCGTACAAATAAATTAGAATGGATACATTTGTGCGATGAATAAGAATGGAGCGTACGAATGAATTGGAATGGAGCGTACGAATGAACTAGAATAAATACATTCGTGCGAATGAATTAGAATGGATCGTACGAATGAATTAGAATAGATCATGCGAATGAATTGGAATGGATGGTACTAATGAATTAGAATGGATACATTTGTGCGAATGAATTAGAATGGATTGTGCGAATGAATTAGAATGGATACATTTGTGCGAATGAATTAGAATGGATCGTGCGAATGAATTAGAATGGATCATACGAATGGATTAGAATGGATTGTACGAATGAATTAGAATGGATCGTACGAACGAATTAGAATGGTTACATTCGTGCGAATGAATTAGAATGGATTAGAATGGATGGTACGAATGAATTAGAATGGATACATTTGTGCGAATGAATTAGAATGGATCGTGCAAATGAATTAGAATGGATCGTACGAATGGATTAGAATGGATCATACGAATGAATTAGAATAGATCGTGCGAACGAATTAGAATGGATCGTATGAACGAATTAGAATGGATCGTACGAATGAATTAGAATGGATACATTCGAGCGAATGAATTAGAATGGATCGTATGAATGTATTAGAATGGATCATAGGAATGAATTAGAATGGATCGTGCAAATGAATTAGAATGGATATTGTTGGGGGTAGTTAAAAACCACGTATCTTGGATGGCATTGCGAACACACCCCAGTTCGCAAGGATCTCGCTCCTTTCGAGTGCATTACATCTAAGCTCGGTAAATGGCTTAGACAAAGAGCGCGAAGGAGCTCGCCCGAAGCTCGCACAGGAGCTCGCCCAAAGCTCGCACAGGAGCTCGCCCAAAGCTCACACAGGAGCTCGCCCAAATTCGGTAAATGGCTTAGACAAAGAGCGCGAAGGAGCTCGCCCGAAGCTCGCACAGGAGCTCGCCCAAAGCTCGCACAGGAGCTCGCCCAAATTCAGTAAAAGGCTTAGACAAAGAGCGCGAAGGAGCTCGCCCAAAGCTCGCACAGGAGCTCGCCCAAAGCTCGCACAGGAGCTCACCCAAAGCTCGCACAGTAGCTCACCCAAAGCTCGCACAGGAGCTTGCCCAAATTCGGTAAATGGCTTGGACAAAGAGCACGAAGGAGCTCGCCCGAGGCTCGCCCAAAGCTCGCACAGGAGCTCGCCCAAATTCAGTAAATGGCTTAGACAAAGAGCGCGAAGGAGCTCGCCCAAGCTCGCTCAAGAGCTCGCCCAAAGCTCGCACAGGAGCTCGACCAAAGCTCGCACAGGAGCTCGCCCAAGCTCGCACAGGAGCTCGCCCAAGCCCGGTAAAATGGCTTAGACAAAGAGCGCGAAGGAGCTCGCCCAAGCTCGCTCAGAAGCTCGCCCGAGCTCGAACGGGAGCTCGCCTAAGCTCGCACGAGAGCTCGACCTAGCTCGATGAGATCGCCAGGCCACTCCCGTTGTCGAAGAGGTCGCCCTCCCCGGAGCCCGACTCTTGGTAAATAGGAAGAGGGTGGTGGATCACCCGAGCCCCTTGCCGAGGAGGTCGCCCCCAGTAGAGCAGCATAAAGGCTGCCAGGTGTCGAAAACCCACTGAAGCTACGTGGACGATTGTAGTCCACGGAAGCCCGCCCGAATCAATTCGAGACCTCCCAGACACGAACATTACAGAAGATTCCCCTAGCAGCAACAGAACAACAGCCGCTGCCCCCCACTACTTCGTCAGGTGGGCTAGATGACAAAGAATGTCAGGGGCCCAAGTGCCAAGGACTGTCAGACCCATGTGGGCCGGGACGTGGGGGTCCAGAAGGTCCCGGAAAGAGTCTCCACGTGTTAGGCATCGAGAGGCCGCCATTGCCTATAAATACACACCCCCAGGCTCCAAAGTACTGGTTGGAAACCCTCATCCCTACCACTTTCATCTACTATAGCTCTCCAGTAATTTCCTGGGACTGACTTGAGCGTCGGAGGGTCTGCGCTCCTAAGGGAGCCAGCCGTTTATACGTCTTTCTTTGTCTTGCAAGTAGACCCCACGGACCAGTGAGAAAATCCCCCAAACAGATACATTCGTGCGAATGAATTAGAATAGATCATACGAATGAATTAGAATGAATCATACGAATGAATTAGAATGGATTGTGCGAATGAATTAGAATGGATCATACGAATGAATTCGAATGGATCGTGTGAATGAATTAGAATCGATCATACGAATGAATTAGAATGGATCGTACGAATGAATTAGAATGGATCATATAAAAGAATTAGAATGGATCGTGCGAATGAATTAGAAAGGATCGTACGAATGAATTAGAATGGATATATTCGTGCGAATGAATTAGATTGTATCGTACGAATGAATTTGAATGGATTGTACGAATGAATTAGAATGGATCGTAGGAATGAATTAGAATGGATTGTACAAATGAATTAGAATGGATCATACAAATGAATTAGAATGGATCGTACGAATGGATTAGAATGGATCGTACGAATGGATTAGAACGCATTGTACGAATGAATTAGAATAGATACATTTGTACGAATGAATTAGAATGGATCGTACGAATGGATTAGAATGGATCGTACGAATGAATTAGAATGGATCGTACGAACGAATTAGAATGGATCGTATGAACGAATTAGAATGGATCGTATGAATGAATTAGAATGGATATATTCGAGCGAAATGAATTAGAATGGATCGTACGAATGAATTAGAATGGATCATAGGAATGAATTAGAATGGATCGTGCAAATGAATTAGAATGGATCCACCGAATGAATTAGAATGGATCGTAGGAATGAATTAGAATGGATCTTATGAAAGAATTAGAATGGATCGTGCGAATGAATTAGAATGGATTGTACGAATGAATTAGAATAGATCGTACGAATGAATTAGAATGGTTACATTCGTGCGAATGAATTAGAATGGATCGTACGAATGAATTAGAATGGATCCTGTGAATGAATTAGAATTGATCATACGAATGAATTAGAATGAATCGTACGAATGGATTAGAATGCATTGTACGAATGAATTAGAATAGATACATTTGTGCGAATGTATTAGATTGCATCGTATGAATGAATTTGAATGGATTGTACGAATGAATTAGAATGGATCGTATGAATGAATTAGAATGGATCATACGAATGAATTAGAATAGATCGTACGAATGAATTAGAATGGATCGTACGAATAAATTAGAATGGATCGTGCGAATGAATTAGAATGGATCGTGCGAATGAATTAGAATGGATCGTACGAATGAAATAGAATGGATCCACCGAATGAGTTAGAATGGATCATGCGAATGAATTAGAATGGATCGAACGAATGAATTAGAATGGATACATTCGTGCGAATGAATTAGAATGGATCTTGCGAATGAATTAGAATTGATATATTCGTGCGAATGAATTAGAATGGATCGTGCGAATGAATTAGAATGGATCATACGAATGAATTAGAATGGATACATTTGTGAGAATGAATTAGAATGGATCGTAGGATCCATTCTAATTCATTCCGCTCGAATGTATCCATTCTAATTCATTCGTTCGATCCATTCTAATTCATTCGTACGATCCATTCTAATTTATTCACACGAATTAGAATGAATCGTACGATCCATTCTAATCCATTCGCACGATCCATTCTAATTCATTCGTACGATCCATTCTGATATATTCATCCGAATGAATTAGAATAGATCGTATGAATGAATTAGAATGGATACATTCGTGAGAATGAATTAGAATGGATCGTGCGAATGAATTAGAGTTGATATATTCGTGCGAATGAATTAGAATGGATCGTGCGAATGAATTAGAATGGATCGTACGAATGAATTAGAATGGATACATTCATGCAAATGAATTAGAATGGATCGTGCAAATGAATTAGAATTGATATATTCGTGCGAATGAATTAGAATGGATCATGCGAATGAATTAGAATGGATCATACGAATGAATTAGAATAGACACATTCGTGCGAATGAATTAGAATAGATCGTGCGAATAAATTAGAATCGAACAATCGTACGAATGACTTAGAATGGATCGTGCAAATGAATTAAAATGGATCATACGAATGAATTAGAATAGACACATTCGTGCGAATGAATTAGAATAGATCGTGTGAATAAATTAGAATCGAACGATCGTACGAATGAATTAGAATAGATCGTGCGAATGAATTAGAATGGATCGTACGAATAAATTCTATAATAGATGGTAGGAATGAATTAGAATGGATCGCTCGGATCGTATGAACGAATTAGAAAGGTTACATTCGTGAGAATGAATTAGAATGGATCGTGCGAATGAATTAGAACGCATCACGAATGAATTAGAATGGATAGTACGATCTATTCTAATTCATTCTCACAAATGTATCCATTTTAATTCATTCGTACGATCCATTCTAATTCATTCGCACGATCCATTCTAATTCATTCGTATGATCCATTCTAATTCATTCGCACGAATGTATCCATTCTAATTCATTCGTACGATCCATTCTAATCCATTCGAATAGATACCCATTCTAATTTATTTGTGCGAATGAATTAGAATGGATCGTACGAATGGATTAGAATGGATCGTACGAATGAATTAGAATGGATCGTGCGAATGAATTAGAAAGGATCGTGCGTATGAATGTATCCATTCTAATTTATTCGTACGATCCATTCTAATCCATTCGTACGATCCATTCTAATTCATTCGCACGATCCATTCTAATTAATTCCTATGATCCATTCTAATCCATTCTAATTCATTCCTATGATTCATTCTAATTCATTCCTATGATCGTACGATCCATTCTAATGGATCGTACGAATGCATTCGTACGATCATACACATTCTAATTCATTCGTACGATCCATTCTTATTCATTCTCACAAATGTAACCTTTCTAATTCATTTGTACGATCCATTCTAATTCATTCGCACGATCTATTCTAATTCATTCGTACAATCCATTCTAATTCATTCGTACGATCCATTCTAATTCATTCGCACTATCCATTCTAATTCATTCTAATTCATTCGTATGAGCTATTCTAATTCATTCGTATGATCCATTCTAATTCATTCGTACGATCCATTGTAATTCATTCATACAATGCATGAATTAGAATGGATTATCCATTCTAATTTATTTGCACGAATTAGAATGGATCCATTCGTACGATACATTCGTACGCACGATCCATTCTAATTCATTCGCATGATCCATTCTAATTCATTCGTATGATCCATTCTAATCCATTCGTACGATCCATTCTAATTCATTCGCACAAATGTATCTATTCTAATTCATTCGTACAATCCATTCTAATTCATTCGTACGATCCATTCTAATTCATTCGCACGATCCATTCTAATTCTTTCATATGATCCATTCTAATTCATTCGCACGAATGTATCCATTCAAATTTATTCGCACGAATGTATCCATTCTAATCCATTCGTACGATCCATTCTAATCCATTCGTACGATCCATTCTAATCCATTCGTACGATCGATTCTAATTCATTTGTACGATCCATTCTAATTCAATTATATGATCACTAATTCATTCGTACGATCCATTCTAATTCATTCGCACGAATGCATCCATTCTAATTCATTCGTACAAATGAATTAGAAATGAATAAGAATGGATCGTACGAATGAATTAGAATGGATCATGCGAATGAATTTGAATCCATTCTAATCCATTCGTACGATCCATTCTAATCCATTCGTACGATCCATTCTAATTCATTAGCACGATCCATTCTAATTCATTCGTACGATCCATTCTAATTCATTCGTACGATCCATTCTAATTCGTTCATACGATCCATTCTAATTTGTTCGTACTTTCCAGTCTAATTCATTCGTACGATCTATTCTAATTCATTTGTACGATCCATTCTAATTCTTTCGTACGATCCATTCTAATTCATTCCTATGATCCATTCTAATCCATTCATACGATCCATTCTAATTCATTCGTCCGATCCATTCAAATTCATTCGTACGATGCAATCTAATTCATTCGCACAAATATATCTATTCTAATTCATTCGCACAAATGTATCCATTCTAATTCATTCGCACAAATGTATCCATTCTAGTTCATTCGCACAAATGTATCCATTCTAATTCATTTGTACGATCCATTCTAATTCATTCGTACGATCCATTCTAATCCATTCATACGATCCATTCTAATTCATTCGCACGATCCATTCTAATTCATTCTCACGAATGTAACCTTTCTAATTCATTTGTATGATACATTCTAATTCATTCGTACGATCCATTCTAATTCATTCGCACGAATGTATTCATTCTAATTCATTCATACAATCCATTCTAATTCATTCGCATGAATGTATCCATTCTAATTAATTCGTACGATCCATTCTAATTCGTTCGTACGATCCATTCTAATTCGTTCGTACGATCCATTCTAATTCATTCGCACGATCCATTCTAATTCATTTGTACGATCCATTCTAATTCATTCGTACGATCCATTCTAATGCATTTGTACGATTCATTCTAATTCATTCGCACGATCCATTCTAATTTATTCGTATGATCCATTCTAATTTATCTGCACGAATATACGATCCATTCTAATTTATTCGCAAGAATGTATCCATTCTAATTCATTCGTACAATCCATTCTAATTTATTCGTACAAATGTATCCATTCTAATTCATTCGTACGATCCATTCTAATTCATTCGTACGATCCATTCTAATTCATTCGCATGATCCATTCGTACGATCCATTCTAATCCATTCAAAAGATCCATTCTAATTCATTCATACGATCCATTCTAATTCGTTCGTACAATCCATTAGAATGGATCTTGCAAATGAATTAGAATGGATACATTCGTACAAATGAATTAGAATGGATCGTGCCAATGAATTAGAATGGATCATACGAATGAATTAGAATAGATCATGCGAATAAATTAGAATGGATCATACGAATGAATTAGAATAGATATATTCATGCGAATGAATTAGAATGGATCGTATGAACGAATTAAAATGGATCGTACGAAAGAATTAGAATGGATACATTCGTGCGAATGAATTAGAATGGATCGTGGAAATGAATTAGAATGGATGCATTCGTGCGAATGAATTAGAATGGATCGTACGAATGAATTAGAATGGTTACATTCGTGCGAATGAATTAGAATGGATCGTATGAATGGATTAGAATTAATCGTACGAATGGATTAGAATGGATCGTACGAATGAATTAGAATGGGTCGTACAAATGAATTAGAAAGGTTACATTTGTGAGAATGAATTAGAATGGATCATACGAATGGATTAGAATGGATCGTACGAATGGATTAGAATGGATCGTACGAATGAATTAGAATGGTTACATTCATGCGAATGAATTAGAATGGATCATACGAATGAATTAGAATGGATCGTACAAATGAATTAGAAAGGTTACATTCGTGCGAATGAATTAGAATGGATCGTACGAATGGATTAGAATGGATCGTACAAATGGATTAGAATGGATCGTACGAATGAATTAGAATGGATCGTACGAATGAATTTGAATGGATTGTATGAATGAATTAGAATGGATCATGCGAATGAATTAGAATAGATCGTGCGAATAAGTTAGAATGGATCGTGCGAATGAATTAGAATGGATCGTACGAATGGATTAGAACGCATTGTACGAATGAATTAGATATTCGTACAATCCATTCTAATTCATTCGCACGATCCATTCTAATTCATTCGTTTGATCCATTCTAATTCTTCGTACGATCCATTCTAATTCATTCATATGATCCATTCAAACTCATTCGCACAAATATATCCATTCTAATTCATTCGTACGATCCATTCTAATTCATTCGTATGATCCATTCTAATCCATTCGTACGATCCATTCTAATCCATTCGTACGATCCATTCTAATTCATTCGCACGATCTATTCCAATTCATTCGCATGATCCATTCGAATTCATTCGCACGATCCATTCTAATTCATTCATACGATCTATTCTAAATTATTCGTTCGATCCATTCTAATTCATTCACACGATCCATTCATATTCATTCGCACGATCCATTCTAATTCGTTCATACGATCCATTCTAATTCGTTCGTACGATCCATTCTAATCCATTCGTATGATCCACTCAAATTCATTCGCACGAATGTAACCTTTCTAATTCATTTGTACGATCCATTCTAATTCATTCGTACGATCCATTCAAATTCATTCGCACGAATGTAACCATTCTAATTCATTCGTACGATCCATTCTAATCCATTCGTACGATCCATTCTAATTCATTCTCACAAATGGAACCTTTCTAATTCATTTGTACGATCCATTCTAATTCATTCGTACGATCCATTCTAATCCATTCGTACGATCCATTCTAATTCATTCTAATTTATTCGTACGATCCATTCTAATGCATTCGTACGATCCATTCTAATTCATTCGTACGATCCATTCTAATCCATTCATAGGATCCATTCTAATTCATTCGTACGATCCATTCTAATTCATTCTCACAAATGTAACCTTTCTAATTCATTTCTACGATCCATTCTAATTCATTCGTACGATCCATTCTAATTCACTCGTACGATCCATTCTAATTCATTCACACGAATGTATCCATTCTAATGCATTCGTATGATCCATTCTAACTCATTCGCACGATCCATTCATTCATTCGCATGATCCATTCTAATTCATTCGTACGATCCATTCTAATTCATTCTCACGAATGTATCCATTCTAATTCATTCGCATGATCCATTCTAATTCATTCGTATGAATGAATTACAATGGATTGTACGAATGAATTAGAATGGATCGTACGAATGAATTAGAATTGCTCATACGAATGAATTAAAATGAATCGTACGAATGAATTTGAATGGATCGTAGGAATGAATTAGAATGGATCGTACGAATGAATTAGAATGGTTACATTCGTGCGAATGAATTAGAATGGATCGTACGAATGGATTAGAATGGATCGTATGAATGAATTAGAATGGATCGTACGAATGAATTATAATGGATACATTCGTGCGAATGAATTAGAATGGATCATAGAAATGAATTAGAATGGATCGTACGAATGAATTAGAATGGATCGTGCGAATGAATTAGAATGAATCATATGAATGAATCGTACGAATGAATTAGAATAGATCATAGGAATGAATTAGAATGAATCATATGAATGAATCGTACGAATGAATTAGAATAGATCATAGGAATGAATTAGAATGGATCATAGGAATAAATTAGAATGGATCGTACAAATGAATTAGAAAGGTTACATTTGTGAGAATGGATTAGAATGGATCGTACGAATGGATTAGAATGGATCGTACGAATGAATTAGAATGGATCGTACCAAAGAATTATAATAGATCGTAGGAATGAATTAGAATGGATCGTAGTAATGAATTAGAATGGATCGTACAAATAAATTAGAAAGGTTACATTTGTGAGAATGAATCAGAATGGATCGTAGGAATGAATTAGAATGGATCGTAGGAATGAATTAGAATGGATCGTACGAATGAATTAGAATGGATCATACAAATGAATTAGACTGGATCGTATGAACGAATTAGAATGGATCGTACAAATGAATTAGAAAGGATACATTCATACGATTGAATTAGAATGGATCGTACGAATGGTTACATTCGTGCGAATGAATTAGAATGGATCGTACGAATGAATTAGAATGGATCGTGCGAATGAATTAGAATTGATCATACAAATGAATTAGAATGGATTGTACGAATGAATTAGAATGGATACATACATTCATGCGAATGAATTAGAATGGATCGTGCAAATGAATTAGAATGGATACATTCATGTGAATTAATTAGAATAGATCGTACGAATGGATTAGAATGGATCATATGAATGAATTAGAATGAATCGTACGTTTGAATTAGATTGGATTGTGCGAATGAATTAGAATGGATACATTCGTGCGAATGAGTTAGAATGGATCATACGAATGAATTAGAATGGATCGTACAAATGAATTAGAATGGATCATACGAATGAATTCGAATGGATCGTGCGAATGAATTAGAATGGATCGTACGAATGCATTAGAATGGATACATTCGTGCGAATGAATTAGAATGGATCATACGAATGAATTAGAATGGATAGTACGAATGGATTAGAATGGTTACATTCGTGCGAATGAATTAGAATGGATCGTGCGAATGAATTAGAATGGATCGTACGAATGGATTATAATGGATCGTACGAATGAATTAGACTAGATCGTACGAATAAATTAGAATGGATTCATTCATGCAAATGAATTAGAATGGATCGTACGAATGAATTAGAATGGATCATACGAATGAATTAGAATGGATCGTATGAATGAATTAGAATGGATCATATGAATGAATTAGAATGGATACATTCGTGCGAATGAATTAGAATGGATCGTACTAATGGATTAGAATGGATCGTACGAATGGATTAGAACGCATTGTACGAATGAATTAGAATAGATACATTTGTGCGAATGAATTAGATTGCATCGTACGAATAAATTTGAATGGATTATACGAATGAATTAGAATGGATCGAACGAATGAATTAGAATGGATCATGCGAATCAGTTAGAATAGATCGTACGAATGAATTAGAATGGATCGTGCGAACGAATTAGAATGGATCGTATGAACGAATTAGAATGGATCGTATGAATGAATAAGAATGGATCGTATGAATGAATTTGAATGGATACATTTGTGCGAATGAATCTGAATGGATTGTATGAATGAATTAGAATGGATCGTGCGAATGAATTAGAATCGATCGTACGAATGGATTAGAATGGATCGTTCTAATGAATTAGAATGGATCGTACGAATGGATTAGAACGCATTGTACGAATGAATTCGAATGGATCGTACAAATGAATTAGAATGGATACATTCGTGCGAATGAATTAGAATGGATCATACGAATGAATTAGAATGGATCATAGTAATGAATTTGAAAGGTTACATTCGTGAGAATGAATTAGAATGGATCGTAAGAACGAATTAGAATGGATCGTACGAATGAATTAGAATGGATACATTCGTGAGAATGAATTAGAATGGATCATACGAATGAATTAGAATGGATCATAGGAATGAATTTGAATGGATTGCACGAATGAATTAGAATGGATCGAACGAATGAATTAGAATGGATTGTACGCATGAATATATCTATTCTAATTCATTCCTATGATCCATTCTAATCCATTCGTACGATCCATTCTAATTCATTCGTCCACCGCGGCAGCTCCACCAGGTACGATCTATTCTAATTCATTCGTACGATCCATTCTAATTCATTCGCACAAATGTATCCATTCTAATTCATTTGTTCGATCCATTTTATTTCATTCGCACGATCCATTCTAATTCATAGGAATGAATTAGAATAGATCATAGGAATAAATTAGAATGGATCGTGCAAATGAATTAGAATGGATCATAGGAATGAATTAGAATGGATCGTGCAAATGAATTAGAATGGATACATTCGTGCGAATGAATTAGAATGGATTGTAGGAATGAATTAGAATAGATCATACGAATGAATTAGAAAGGTTACATTCGTGCGAACAAATTAGAATGGAGCGTATGAACGTATTAGAATGGATCATATGAATGAATTAGAATAGATCGTATGAATGTATTAGAATGGATCGTACGAATGGATCATGCGAATGAATTAGAATGGATCGTACGAATGAATTAGAATGGATACATTCGTGCGAATGAATTAGAATGGATTGTACGAATGAATTAGAACGGATTGTGCGAATGAATTAGAATGGATCGTCCGAATGAATTAGAATGGATCGCATGAATGAATACGAATGGATCATACGAATGAATTAGAATGGATCGTGCGAATGAATTAGAATGAATCGTACGAATGTATTAGAATGGATACATTCGTGCGAATGAATTAGAATGGATCACACGAATGAATTAGAATGGATCGTACGAATGAATTAGAATGGATACATTCGTGCGAATGAATTAGAATGGATTGTGTGAATGAATTAGAACGGATTGTGCGAATGAATTAGAATATATCGTGCGAATGAATTGGAATGGATCGTATGAATGAATAAGAATGGATCGTACGAAGGAATTAGAATGGATACATTTGAGCGAATGAATTAGAATGGATTAGAATGGATCGTACGAATGAATTAGAATGGATCGTACGAATGAATTAGAATGGATCGTACGAATGAATTAGAATGGATCGTACGAATGGATTAGAATGCATTGTACGAATGAATTAGAATGGATCGTACGAATTGATTAGAATGGATCGTACGAATGAATTAGAATGGATCGTACGAATAAATTAGAATTGATTGTACGAATGAATTAAAATGGATACATTCGAGCCAATGAATTAGAATGGATCATACGAATGAATTAGAATGGATCGTGCGAATGAATTAGAATGGATCGTGCGAATGAATTAGAATGGATTGTACGAATGAATTAGAATGGATACATTCATGCGAATGAATTAGAATGGATCGGACGAATGAATTAGAATGGATCGTGCGAATGAATTAGAATGGATCGTGCGAATGAATTAGAATGGATCGTACGAACGAATTAGAATTAGATCATACGAATGAATTGGAATGCATCCAAATTCATTCGTACGATGCAATCTAATCCATTCGCACGAATGTATCCATTCTAATTCATTCACACGATCCATTCTAATTCATACGTACGATCCATTCTTATTCATTCATACGATCCAATCTAATTCATTCGTACGATCCATTCTAATTAATTAGATTGGATTGTACGAATGGATTAGAATGGATCGTACGAATGGATTAGAATGGATCGTAGGAATGGATTAGAATGGATTGTATGAATGAATTAGAATGGATCATACAAATGAATTAGAAAGGTTACATTCATGAGAATGAATTAGAATGGATACATTGGAGCGAATGAATTAGAATGGATACATTTGTGCGAATGAATTAGAATGGATCGTGCGAATGAATTAGAATGGATCGTATGAATGAATAAGAATGGATCGTACGAATGAATTAGAATGGATAGTGCGAATGAATTAGAATGGATACATTCGTGCGAATGGATTAGATTGCATCGTACGAATGAATTTGAATGCATTCCAATTCATTCGTATGATCTAATTCTAATTCATTCGCACGATCCATTCTAATTCATTCGCACGATCCATTCTAATTCATTCGTACGATCTATTCTAATTCATTCGCTTGAATGTATCCATTCTAATTCATTCGTATGATCCATTCTAATTCATTCGTACGATCCATTCTAATCCATTCGTACGATCCATTCTAATTCATTCGTACAATACGTTCTAATCCATTCGTACGGCCCATTCTAATTCATTCGTACGATCCATTCTAATTCATTTCTACGATCCATTCTAATTCATTCGTACGATCCATTCTAATTCATTCGTACGATCCATTCTAATCCATTCTAATTCATTCGCTCGAACGTATCCATTCTAATTCATTCGTACGATCCATTCTTATTCATTCATACGATCCATTCTAATTCATTCGCACGATCCATTCTAATTTATTCACACAATCCGTTCTAATTCATTCGCACAATCCATTCTAATTCATTCGCATGAATGTATCCATTCTAATTCATTCGTACGATCCATTCTAATTCATTCGTACGATCCATTCTAATTCATTCGCACGAATGTATCCATTCTAATGCAATCGTACGATTCATTCTAATTCATTTGCACGATCCATTCTAATTCATTCATACGATCCATTCTTATTCATTCATACGATCCATTCTAATTCATTCGCACGATCCATTCTAATTCATTCGCACAATTCGTTCTAATTCAATCGCACAATCCATTCTAATTCATTCGCACGAATGTGTCCATTCTAATTCATTCGTACGATCCATTCTAATTCATTCGCATGATCCATTCGTACGATCCATTCTAATCCATTTGTACGATCCATTCTAATTCATTCATACGATCCATTCTAATTCGTTCGTACGATCTATTCTAATTCGTTCGCATGAATGTAACCATTCTAATTCATTCGTACGATCCATTCTAATTCATTCCTATGATCCATTCTAATTCATTCGCACGAATGTATCCATTCTAATTCATTCGTACGGAATGGATCGTACGAATAAATTAGAATGGATCGTGCGAATGAATTAGAATGGATCGTACGAATGAATTAGAATGGATCATGAGAATGAATTTGAATCGATCGTACGAATGAATTAGAATGGATCGAACGAATGAATTCGATTAGATACATTCGAGCGAATGAATTAGAATAGATCGTAGGAATGAATTAGAATGGATCATACGAATGAATTAGAATGGATCGTGCGAATGAATTAGAATGGATTATACGAATGAATTAGAATGGATACATTCGAGCGAATGAATTAGAATAGATCGTAGGAATGAATTAGAATGGATGATACGAATGAATTAGAATGCAGGATCCATTCTAATTCATTCCTATGATCCATTCTAATTCATTCGTACGATCCATTCTAATTCATTTGCTTGAATGTATCCATTCTAATTCATTCGTACGATCCATTCTAATTCATTCCTACGATCCATTCTAATTCATTCGCACGAATGTATCCATTCTAATTCATTTGCACGATCCATTCTAATTTATTCCTATGATCCATTCTAATTCATTCGTACGATCCATTCTAATTCATTCGCTCGAATGTATCCATTCTAATTCATTCGTACGATCCATTCTAATTCATTCGCTCGAATGTATCCAGTCTAATTCATTCGTACGATCCATTCTAATTCGTTCGTACGATCCATTCTAATTCGTTCGTACGATCCATTCTAATTCGTTCGTACGATCCATTCTAATTCATTCGTACGATCCATTCTAATTCATTAGTATGATCTATTCTAATTAATTCGCACAAATGTATCCATTCTAATTCATTCGTTCGATCCATTCTAATTCATTTGCATAAATATATCCATTCTAATTCATTCCTTCGATCCATTCTAATTCATTCGTACGATCTATTCTAATTCATTCTCACGAATGTAACCTTTCTAATTCATTTGTATGATCCAATCTAATTCATTCGTACGAATGAATTTGAATGGATCGTACGAATGAATTAGAATAGATCGTACGTTGGATGAATTAGAATGGATCGTACGAATGAATTAGAATGGTTATATTTGTGCGAATGAATTAGAATGGATCGTACGAATGGATTAGAATGGATCGAACGAATGAATTAGAATGGATTCATTCGCACGAATGAATTAGAATGGATACATACAAATGAATTGGAAAGGTTACATTCGTGAGAATGAATTAGAATGGATCGTATGAATGAATTAGAATGGATCGTACGAATGAATTAGAATGGATACATTCGAGCGAATGAATTAGAATGGATCGTACGAATGAATTAAAATGGATCATAGGAATGAATTAGAAAGGATCGTGCAAATGAATTAGAATGGATCATACGAAAGAATTAGAATGGATCGAATGAATGAATTAGAATGGATACATTTGTACGAATGAATTAGAATGGATCGTGCGACTGAATTAGAATGGATCGTACGAATGAATTATAATGGATCGTACGAATGGATTAGAATGGATAGTGCGAATGAATTAAAATGGATCGTACGAATAAATTAGAATGGATATATTCATGCGAATGAATTAGAATGGATCGTACGACTGACTTAGAATAGATCGTACAAATGAATTAGAATGGATCGTGCGAATGAATTAGAATTGTCGTACGATCCATTCTAATTCATTCCTACAATCCATTCTAATTCATTCGCACGAATGTATCCATTCCAATTCATTTGCACGATCCATTCTAATTCATTCCTATGATCCATTCTTATTCATTCGTACGATCCATTCTAATTCATTTGCTCGAATGTATCCATTCTAATTCGTTCATACGATCCATTCTAATTCGTTCGTACGATCCATTCTAATCCATTCGTACGATCCATTCTAATTCATTCGTACGATCCATTTTAATTCATTCGCATGAATATATCTATTCTAATTCATTCGTATGATACATTCATACGACTGAATTAGATCGTACGAATGAATTAGAATGGATCCATTCTAATTCATTCGTATGATCCATTCTAATTCATTCATACAATACATTTAGATTCATTCGCAATATCCATTCTTATTCATTCATATGATCCATTCTAATTCATTCGTACGATCCATTCTAATTAGATCGTACGATCCATTCTAATTCATTCGCACAAATGTATCCATTTTAATTCATTCGTACGATCCAGTCTAATTTATTCATACGATCCATTCTAATTCATTCGCACGATCCATTCTAATCCATTCGTACGATCCATTCTAATTCATTCGTACGATCCATTCTAATTCATTCCTACGTACAATCCATTCTAATTCATTCGCACGAATGTAACCAATCTAATTCATTCGTACGATCCATTCTAATTCATTCCTACAATCCATTCTAATTTATTCTCACGAATGTACCCATTCTAATTCATTCATACGATCCATTCTAATTCATTCGTACGATCCATTCTAATTCATTCGCACAATCCGTTCTAATTCAATCGCACGATCCATTCTAAGTCATTCGCATGAATGTGTCCATTCTAATTCATTTGTATGATCCATTCTAATTCATTCGTACGATCCATTCTAATTCATTCGCATGATCCATTCGGACGATCCATTCTAATCCATTTGTACGATCCATTCTAATTCATTCATACGATCCATTCTAATTCGTTCGTACGATCCATTCTAATTCGTTCGCATGAATGTAACCATTCTAATTCATTCGTACGATCCATTCTTATTCATTCCTATGATCCATTCAAATTCATTCGCACGAATGTATCCATTCTAATTCATTTGCACGATCCATTCTAATTCATTCCTATGATCCATTCTAATTCATTCGTACGGAATGGATCGTACGAATAAATTAGAATGGATCGTGCGAATGATTTAGAATGGATCGTATGAATGAATTAGAATGGATCATGAGAATGAATTTGAATGGATCGTACGAATGAATTAGAATGGATCGAACGAATGAATTAGAATGGATACATTCGAGCAAATGAATTAGAATAGATCGTAGGAATGAATAAGAATGGATTATACGAATGAATTAGAATGGATCGTGCGAATGAATTAGAATGGATTATACGAATGAATTAGAATGGATACATTCGAGCGAATGAATTAGAATAGATCGTAGGAATGAATTAGAATGGATCATACGATTTAATTAGAATGCAGGATCCATTCTAATTCATTCCTATGATCCATTCTAATTCATTCGTACGATCCATTCTAATTCATTTGCTTGAATGTATCCATTCTAATTCATTCGTACGATCCATTCTAATTCATTCCTATGATCCATTCTAATTCATTCGCACGAATGTATCCATTCTAATTCATTTGCATCCATTCTAATTTATTCCTATGATCCATTCTAATTCATTCGTACGATCCATTCTAATTCATTCGCTCGAATGTATCCATTCTAATTCATTCGTACGATCCATTCTAATTCGTTCATACGATCCATTTTAATTCGTTCGTACGATCCATTCTAATTCGTTCGTACGATCCATTCTAATTCATTCGTACGATCCATTCTAATTCATTCGTATGATCTATTCTAATTCATTCGCACAAATGTATCCATTCTAATTCATTCGTTCGATCTATTCTAATTTATTTGCATAAATATATCCATTCTAATTCATTCCTACGATCCATTCTAATTCATTCGTACGATCTATTCTAATTCATTCTCACGAATGTAACCTTTCCAATTCATTTGTATGATCCATTCTAATTCATTCGTACGAATGAATTTGAATGGATCGTACGAATGAATTAGAATAGATCGTACGTAGGAATGAATTAGAATGGATCGTACGAATGAATTAGAATGGTTATATTCGTGCGAATGAATTAGAATGGATCGTACGAATGGATTAGAATGGATCGGACGAATGAATTAGAATGGATTCATTCGCACGAATGAATTAGAATGGATACATACAAATGAATTGGAAAGGTTACATTCGAGAGAATGAATTAGAATGGATCGTACGAATGAATTAGAATGGATCGTACGAATGAATTAGAATGGATACATTCGAGCGAATGAATTAGAATGGATCGTACGAATGAATTAGAATGGATCATAGGAATGAATTAGAAAGGATCATGTAAATGAATTAGAATGGATCATACGAAAGAATGAGAATGGATCGAACGAATGAATTAGAATGGATACATTTGTACGAATGAATTAGAATGGATCGTGCGAATGAGTTAGAATGGATCGTACGAATGAATTATAATGGATCGTACAAATGGATTAGAATGGATAGTGCGAATGAATTAAAATGGATCGTACGAATAAATTAGAATGGATACATTCGTGCGAATGAATTAGAATGGATACATTCGTGCGAATGAATTAGAATGGATCGTACGAATGACTTAGAATAGATCGTACAAATGAATTAGAATGGATCATGCGAATGAATTAGAATTGTCGTACGATCCATTCTAATTCATTCCTACAATCCATTCTAATTCATTCGCACGAATGTATCCATTCCAATTCATTTGCACGATCCATTATAATTCATTCCTATGATCCATTCTAATTCATTCGTACGATCCATTCTAATTCATTCGCTCGAATGTATCCATTCTAATTCATTCGTACGATCCATTCTAATTCGTTCATACGATCCATTCTAATTTGTTCGTACGATCCATTCTAATCCATTCGTACGATCCATTCTAATTCATTCGTACGATCCATTTTAATTCATTCGCATGAATATATCTATTCTAATTCATTCGTATGATACATTCATACGACTGAATTAGATCGTACGAATGAATTAGAATGGATCCATTCTAATTCATTCGCATGATCCATTCTAATTCATTCATACAATACATTCAGATTCATTCGCACGATCCATTCTTATTCATTCATATGATCCATTCTAATTCATTCGTACGATCCATTCTAATTAGATCGTATGATCCATTCTAATTCATTCGCACAAATGTATCCATTTTAATTCATTCGTACGATCCATTCTAATTTATTCATACGATCCATTCTAATTCATTCGCACGATCCATTCTAATCCATTCGTACGATCCATTCTAATTCATTCGTACGATCCATTCTAATTCATTCCTATGTACAATCCATTCTAATTCATTCGCATGAATGTAACCAATCTAATTCATTCGTACGATCCATTCTAATTTATTCCAACGATCCATTCTAATTTATTCGCACGAATGTATCCATTCTAATTCATTCGTACGATCCATTCTAATTCATTCGTACAATCCATTCAAATTCATTCACACGATCCATTCTAATTCATTCGTACGATCCATTCTTATTCATTCATACGATCCATTCTAATTCATTCGCCCAATCCATTCTAATTCATTCGTACGATCCATTCTAATTCATTTGTATGATCTATTCTAACTCATTTTAGAATGGATCGTACGAATGAATTAGAATGGATCGTGCGAATGAATTAGAATTGATCATACGAATGAATTAGAATGGATCGTACGAATGAATTAGAATGGATCGTGCGAATGAATTAGAATGGATCGTACGAATGAATTAGAATGGATATATTTGAACGAATAAATTAGAATGGATCATACGAATGAATTAGAATGGATCGTACGAATGAATTAGAATGGATCGTGCGAATGAATTAGAGTACGAATGAATTAGAATGAATCGTGCGAATGAATTAGAATGGATCGTACGAAATGAATTAGAATGGATACATACAAATGAATTAGAAAGGTTACATTCGTGAGAATGAATTAGAATGGATCGTATGAATGAATTAGAGTGGATCATGCAAATGAATTAGAATGGATTGTACGAATGAATTAGAAAGGTTACATTTGTGAGAATGAATTAGAATGGATCGTGCGAATGAATTAGAATTGATCATACGAATAGATTAGAATGAATCGTACGAATGAATTAGAATAGATCGTGCGAATGGATTAGAATGAATCGTACGAATGCATTAGAATGGATCGTACGAATGAATTAGAATAGATCATAGGAATAAATTAGAATGGATCGTAGGAATGAATTAGAATGGATCGTACAAATGAATTAGAAAGGTTACATTTGTGAGAATGAAATAGAATGGATCATACGAATAGATTAGAATGGATCGTACGAATGGATTAGATTGGATCATACGAATGAATTAGAATGGATCGTACAAATTAATTAGAAAGGTTACATTTGAGAGAATAAATTAGAATGGATCGTACTAATGAATTAGAAGCGATCATACGAATAAATTAGAATGGATCGTACGAATGAATTAGAATGGATACATTCGAGCGAATGAATTAGAATGGATCGTACGAACGAATTATGGATCATAGGAATGAATTAGAATGGATCGTGCAAATGAATTAGAATGGATACATTCGTGCGAATGAATTAGAATGGATCATACGAATGAATTATAATGGATCGTATGAATGAATTTGAATGGTTACATTCGAGCGAATGAATTTGAATAGATCGTACGAACGAATTAGAATGGATCATAGGAATGAATTAGAATGGATCATGCAAATGAATTAGAATGGATACATTCGTGCGAATGAATTAGAATGAATCATACGAATGAATTAGAATGGTTACATTCGTGCGAATGAATTAGAAGGATCGTACGAATGAATTTGAATGGATCGTGCGAATGAATTAGAATGAATCGTACGAATGCATTAGAATGGATACATTCGTGCGAATGTATTAGAATGGATCGTACGAATGAATTAGAATGGATCGTGCGAATGAATTAGAATGGATCATACGAATGAATTAGAATGGATCGTGCGAATGAATTAGAATGGGTCGTACGAATGAATTAGAATGGATCGTACGAATGAATTAGAATGGATACATACAAATGAATTAGAAAGGTTACATTCGTGAGAATGAATTAGAATGGATCGTACGAATGAATTAGAATAGATCGTACGAATGAATTAGAATGGATACATTCGAGCGAATGAATTGGAATAGATCGTACGAATGAATTAGAATGGATCATAGGAATGAATTAGAATGGATCGTGCAAATGAATTAGAATGGATACATTCGTGCGAATGAATTAGAATGGATCGTAGGAATGAATTAGAATGGATCGTACGAATAAATTAGAATAGTTACATTTGTGCGAATGAATTAGAATGGATCGTACGAATGAATTAGAATGGATCGTGCAAATGAATTAGAATGAATCATACGAATGCATTAGAATGGATACATTCGTGCGAATGAATTAGAATGGATCGTACGAATGAATTAGAATGGATCGTGCGAATGAATTAGAATGGATTGCACGAATGAATTAGAATGGATCGTACGAATGAATTAGAATGGATACATTTGTGCGATGAATAAGAATGGAGCGTACGAATGAATTAGAATGGATACATTCGTGCAAATGAATTAGAATGGATCGTACGAATGAATTAGAATGGATCGTTCGAATGAATTAGAATGAATCGTACAAATGCATTAGAATGGATACATTCGTGCGAATGAATTAGAATGGATCGTACGAATGAATTAGATTGGATCGTGCGAATGAATTAGAATGGATCGTACGAATGAATTAGAATGGATCGTGCGAATTAATTAGAATGGATCATACGAATGAATTAGAATGGATACATACAAATGAATTAGAAAGGTTACATTCGTGAGAATGAATTAGAATGGATCATACGAATGAATTAGAATGGATCGTACGAATGAATTAGAATGGATACATTCGAGCGAATGAATTAGAATGGATCGTACGAATGAATTAGAATGGATCATAGGAATGAATTAGAATGGATCGTGGAAATGAATTAAAATGGATACATTCTTAGGAATGAATTAGAATGGATCGTACGAATGAATTAGAATTGTTACATTCGTGCGAATGAATTAGATTGGATCGTACGAATGAATTAGAATGGATCGTGCGAATGAATTAGAATGAATCGTACGAATGCATTAGAATGGATACATTCCTGCGAATGAATTAGAATGGATCGTACGAATGAATTACAATGGATCGTGCGAATGAATTAGAATGGATCGTACGAATGAATTAGAATGGATCGTACGAATGAATTAGAATGGATACATTTGTGCGATGAATAATAATAGAGCGTACGAATGAATTAGAATGGATACATTCGAGCGAATGAATTAGAATGGATCGTACGAATGAATTAGAATGGATCATAGGAATGAATTAGAATGGATCGTGCAAATGAATTAGAATGGATACATTCGTGCGAATGAATTAGAATGGATCGTAGGAATGAATTAGAATGGATCGTACGAATGAATTAGAATGGATCGTGCGAATGAATTAGAATGGATACATTTGTGCGAATGAATTAGAATGGATCGTACGAATGAATTAGAATGGATCGTGCGAATGAATTAGAATGGATCGTCCGAATGAATTAGAATAGATACATTTGTGCGAATGAATTAGAATGGATCGTACGAATGAATTAGAATGGATCGTACGAATGCATTAGAATGAATTGTACGAATGCATTAGAATGGATACATTCGTGCGAATGAATTAGCATGGATCGTACGAATGAATTAGAATGGATCATGAAAATGAATTAGAATGGATCGTACGAATGAATTAGAATGGATCGTGCGAATGAATTAGAATGGATCGTACGAATGAATTAGAATGGATACATTTGTGCGAATGAATTAGAATGGATCGTACGAATGAATTAGAATGGATCGTATGAATGAATTACAATGGATCGTACGAATGAATTAGATTGGATCGTACAAATAAATTAGAATGGATACATTTGTGCGATGAATAAGAATGGAGCGTACGAATGAATTAGAATGGAGCGTACGAATGAACTAGAATAAATACATTCGTGTGAATGAATTAGAATGGATCGTACGAATGAATTAGAATGGATCATGCGAATGAATTGGAATGGATGGTACTAATGAATTAGAATGGATACATTTGTGCGAATGAATTAGAATGGATTGTGCGAATGAATTAGAATGGATACATTTGTGCGAATGAATTAGAATGGATCGTGCGAATGAATTAGAATGGATCATACGAATGGATTAGAATGGATCGTACGAATGAATTAGAATGGATCGTACAAACGAATTAGAATGGTTACATTCGTGCGAATGAATTAGAATGGATGGTACGAATGAATTAGAATGGATACATTTGTGCGAATGAATTAGAATGGATCGTGCGAATGAATTAGAATGGATCATACGAATGGATTAGAATGGATCGTACGAATGAATTAGAATAGATCGTGCGAACGAATTAGAATGGATCGTATGAACGAATTAGAATGGATCGTACGAATGAATTAGAATGGATACATTCGAGCGAATGAATTAGAATGGATCGTATGAATGAATTAGAATGGATCATAGGAATGAATTAGAATGGATCGTGCAAATGAATTAGAATGGATACTGTTGGGGGTAGTTAAAAACCACGTATCTTGGATGGCATTGCGAACACACCCCAGTTCGCAAGGATCTCGCTCCTTTCGAGTGCATTACATCTAAGCTCGGTAAATGGCTTAGACAAAGAGCGCGAAGGAGCTCGCTCGAAGCTCGCACAGGAGCTCGCCCAAAGCTCGCACAGGAGCTCGCCCAAAGCTCACACAGGAGCTCGCCCAAATTCGGTAAATGGCTTAGACAAAGAGCGCGAAGGAGCTCGCCCGAAGCTCGCACAGGAGTTCGCCCAAAGCTCGCACAGGAGCTCGCCCAAAGCTCGCACAGGAGCTCGCCCAAATTCAGTAAAAGGCTTAGACAAAGAGCGCAAAGGAGCTCGCCCAAAGCTCGCACAGGAGCTCGCCCAAAGCTCGCACAGGAGCTCACCCAAAGCTCGCACAGTAGCTCACCCAAAGCTCGCACAGGAGCTTGCCCAAATTCGGTAAATGGCTTGGACAAAGAGCGCGAAGGAGCTCGCCCGAGGCTCGCCCAAAGCTCGCACAGGAGCTCGCCCAAATTCAGTAAATGGCTTAGACAAAGAGCGCGAAGGAGCTCGCCCAAGCTCGCTCAAGGGCTCGCCCAAAGCTCGCACAGGAGCTCGACCAAAGCTCGCACAGGAGCTCGCCCAAGCTCGCACAGGAGCTCGCCCAAGCCCGGTAAAATGGCTTAGACAAAGAGCGCGAAGGAGCTCACCCAAGCTCGCTCAGAAACTCGCCCGAGCTCGAACGGGAGCTCGCCTAAGCTCGCACGGGAGCTCAACCTAGCTCGATGAGATCGCCAGGCCACTCCCGTTGTCGAAGAGGTCGCCCTCCCCGGAGCCCGACTCTTGGTAAATAGGAAGAGGGTGGTGGATCACCCGAGCCCCTTGCCGAGGAGGTCGCCCCCAGTAGAGCAGCATAAAGGCTGCCAGGTGTCGAAAACCCCACTGAAGCTACGTGGACGATTGTAGTCCACGGAAGCCCGCCCGAATCAATTCGAGACCTCCCAGACACGAACATTACAGAAGATTCCCCTGGCAGCAACAGAACAACAACCGCTGCCCCCCACTACTTCGTCAGGCGGGCTAGATGACAAAGAATGTCAGGGGCCCAAGTGCCAAGGACTGTCAGACCCATGTGGGCCGGGACGTGGGGGTCCAGAAGGTCCCGGAAAGAGTCTCCACGTGTTAGGCATCGAGAGGCCGCCATTGCCTATAAATACACACCCCCAGGCTCCAAAGTACTGGTTGGAAACCCTCATCCCTACCACTTTCATCTACTATAGCTCTCCAGTAATTTCCTGGGACTGACTTGAGCGTCGGAGGGTCTGCGCTCCTAAGGGAGCCAGCCGTTTATACGTCTTTTTTTGTCTTGCAAGTAGACCCCACGGACCAGTGAGAAAATCCCCCAAACAAATACATTCGTGCGAATGAATTAGAATAGATCATACGAATGAATTAGAATGAATCATACGAATGAATTAGAATGGATTGTGCGAATGAATTAGAATGGATCATACGAATGAATTCGAATGGATCGTGTGAATAAATTAGAATCGATCATACGAATGAATTAGAATGGATCGTACGAATGAATTAGAATGGATCATATAAAAGAATTAGAATGGATCGTGCGAATGAATTAGAAAGGATCGTACGAATGAATTAGAATGGATATATTCATGCGAATGAATTAGATTGTATCGTACGAATGAATTTGAATGGATTGTACGAATGAATTAGAATGGATCGTAGGAATGAATTAGAATGGATTGTACAAATGAATTAGAATGGATCATACAAATGAATTAGAATGGATCGTACGAATGGATTAGAATGGATCGTACGAATGGATTAGAACGCATTGTACGAATGAATTAGAATAGATACATTTGTACGAATGAATTAGAATGGATCGTACGAATGGATTAGAATGGATCGTACGAATGAATTAGAATGGATCATACGAACGAATTAGAATGGATCGTATGAACGAATTAGAATGGATCGTATGAATGAATTAGAATGGATACATTCGAGCGAAATGAATTAGAATGGATCGTACGAATGAATTAGAATGGATCATAGGAATGAATTAGAATGGATCGTGCAAATGAATTAGAATGGATCCACCGAATGAATTAGAATGGATCGTAGGAATGAATTAGAATGGATCTTATGAAAGAATTAGAATAGATCGTGCGAATGAATTAGAATGGATTGTACGAATGAATTAGAATAGATCGTACGAATGAATTAGAATGGTTACATTCGTGCGAATGAATTAGAATGGATCGTACGAATGAATTAGAATGGATCCTGTGAATGAATTAGAATTGATCATACGAATGAATTAGAATGGATCGTACGAATGGATTAGAATGCATTGTACGAATGAATTAGAATAGATACATTTGTGCGAATGTATTAGATTGCATCGTATGAATGAATTTGAATGGATTGTACGAATGAATTAGAATGGATCGTATGAATGAATTAGAATGGATCATACGAATGAATTAGAATAGATCGTACGAATGAATTAGAATGGATCGTGCGAATGAATTAGAATGGATCGTGCGAATGAATTAGAATGGATCATACGAATGAAATAGAATGGATCCACCGAATGAGTTAGAATGGATCATGCGAATGAATTAGAATGGATCGAACGAATGAATTAGAATGGATACATTCGTGCGAATGAATTAGAATGGATCTTGCGAATGAATTAGAATTGATATATTCGTGCGAATGAATTAGAATGGATCGTGCGAATGAATTAGAATGGATCATACGAATGAATTAGAATGAATACATTTGTGAGAATGAATTAGAATGGATCGTAGGATCCATTCTAATTCATTCCGCTCGAATGTATCCATTCTAATTCATTCGTTCGATCCATTCTAATTCATTCGTACGATCCATTCTAATTTATTCACGCGAATTAGAATGAATCGTACGATCCATTCTAATCCATTCGCACGATCCATTCTAATTCATTCGTACGATCCATTCTGATATATTCATCCGAATGAATTAGAATGGATCGTACGAATGAATTAGAATGGATACATTCGTGAGAATGAATTAGAATGGATCGTGCGAATGAATTAGAATTGATATATTCGTGCGAATGAATTAGAATGGATCGTGCGAATGAATTAGAATGGATCGTACGAATGAATTAGAATGGATACATTCATGCAAATGAATTAGAATGGATCGTGCAAATGAATTAGAATTGATATATTCGTGCGAATGAATTAGAATGGATCATGCGAATGAATTAGAATGGATCATACGAATGAATTAGAATAGACACATTCGTGCGAATGAATTAGAATAGATCGTGCGAATAAATTAGAATCGAACAACCGTACGAATGAATTAGAATGGATCGTGCAAATGAATTAAAATGGATCATACGAATGAATTAGAATAGACACATTCGTGCAAATGAATTAGAATAGATCGTGCGAATAAATTAGAATCGAACGATCGTACGAATGAATTAGAATGGATCGTGCGAATGAATTAGAATGGATCGTACGAATAAATTCTAGAATAGATGGTAGGAATGAATTAGAATGGATCGCTCGGATCGTATGAACGAATTAGAAAGGTTACATTCGTGAGAATGAATTAGAATGGATCGTGCGAATGAATTAGAACGCATCACGAATGAATTAGAATGGATAGTACGATCTATTCTAATTCATTCTCACAAATGTATCCATTTTAATTCATTCGTACGATCCATTCTAATTCATTCGCACGATCCATTCTAATTCATTCGTATGATCCATTCTAATTCATTCGCACGAATGTATCCATTCTAATTCATTCGTACGATCCATTCTAATCCATTCGAATAGATACCCATTCTAATTTATTTGTGCGAATGAATTAGAATGGATCGTACGAATGGATTAGAATGGATCGTACGAATGAATTAGAATGGATCGTGCGAATGAATTAGAAAGGATCGTGCGTATGAATGTATCCATTCTAATTTATTCGTACGATCCATTCTAATCCATTCGTACGATCCATTCTAATTCATTCGCACGATCCATTCTAATTAATTCCTATGATCCATTCTAATCCATTCTAATTCATTCCTATGATTCATTCTAATTCATTCCTATGATCGTACGATCCATTCTAATGGATCGTACGAATGCATTCGTACGATCGTACACATTCTAAATCATTCGTACGATCCATTCTAATTCATTCTCACAAATGTAACCTTTCTAATTCATTTGTACGATCCATTCTAATTCATTCGCACGATCTATTCTAATTCATTCGTACAATCCATTCTAATTCATTCGTACGATCCATTCTAATTCATTCGCACTATCCATTCTAATTCATTCTAATTCATTCGTATGAGCTATTCTAATTCATTCGTATGATCCATTCTAATTCATTCGTACGATCCATTATAATTCATTCATACAATGCATGAATTAGAATGGATTATCCATTCTAATTTATTTGCACGAATTAGAATGGATCCATTCGTACGATACATTCGTACGCACGATCCATTCTAATTCATTCGCATGATCCATTCTAATTCATTCGTATGATCCATTCTAATCCATTCGTACGATCCATTCTAATTCATTCGCACAAATGTATCTATTCTAATTCATTCGTACAATCCATTCTAATTCATTCGTACGATCCATTCTAATTCATTCGCACGATCCATTCTAATTCTTTCATATGATCCATTCTAATTCATTCGCACGAATGTATCCATTCAAATTCATTCGCACGAATGTATCCATTCTAATCCATTCGTACGATCCATTCTAATCCATTCGTACGATCCATTCTAATCCATTCGTACGATCGATTCTAATTCATTTGTACGATCCATTCTAATTCAATTATATGATCACTAATTCATTCGTACGATCCATTCTAATTCATTCGCACGAATGTATCCATTCTAATTCATTCGTACAAATGAATTAGAAATGAATAAGAATGGATCGTACGAATGAATTAGAATGGATCATGCGAATGAATTTGAATCCATTCTAATCCATTCGTACGATCCATTCTAATCCATTCGTACGATCCATTCTAATTCATTAGCACGATCCATTCTAATTCATTCGTACGATCCATTCTAATTCATTCGTACGATCCATTCTAATTCGTTCATACGATCCATTCTAATTTGTTCGTACTTTCCAGTCTAATTCATTCGTACGATCTATTCTAATTCATTTGTACGATCCATTCTAATTCTTTCATACGATCCATTCTAATTCATTCCTATGATCCATTCTAATCCATTCATACGATCCATTCTAATTCATTCGTCCGATCCATTCAAATTCATTCGTACGATGCAATCTAATTCATTCGCACAAATGTATCTATTCTAATTCATTCGCACAAATGTATCCATTCTAATTCATTCGCACAAATGTATCCATTCTAGTTCATTCGCACAAATGTATCCATTCTAATTCATTTGTACGATCCATTCTAATTCATTCGTACGATCCATTCTAATCCATTCGTACGATCCATTCTAATTCATTCGCACGATCCATTCTAATTCATTCTCACGAATGTAACCTTTCTAATTCATTTGTATGATACATTCTAATTCATTCGTACGATCCATTCTAATTCATTCGCACGAATGTATTCATTCTAATTCATTCATACAATCCATTCTAATTCATTCGCACGAATGTATCCATTCTAATTAATTCGTACGATCCATTCTAATTCGTTCGTACGATCCATTCTAATTCGTTCGTACGATCCATTCTAATTCATTCGCACGATCCATTCTAATTCATTTGTACGATCCATTCTAATTCATTCGTACGATCCATTCTAATGCATTCGTACGATTTATTCTAATTCATTCGCACGATCCATTCTAATTTATTCGTATGATCCATTCTAATTTATCTGCACGAATATACGATCCATTCTAATTTATTCGCAAGAATGTATCCATTCTAATTCATTCGTACAATCCATTCTAATTTATTCGTACAAATGTATCCATTCTAATTCATTCGTACGATCCATTCTAATTCATTCGTACGATCCATTCTAATTCATTCGCATGATCCATTCGTACGATCCATTCTAATCCATTCAAAAGATCCATTCTAATTCATTCATACGATCCATTCTAATTCGTTCGTACAATCCATTAGAATGGATCGTGCAAATGAATTAGAATGGATACATTCGTACAAATGAATTAGAATGGATCGTGCCAATGAATTAGAATGGATCATACGAATGAATTAGAATAGATCATGCGAATAAATTAGAATGGATCATACGAATGAGTTAGAATAGATATATTTATGCGAATGAATTAGAATGGATCGTATGAACGAATTAAAATGGATCGTACGAAAGAATTAGAATGGATACATTCGTGCGAATGAATTAGAATGGATCATAGGAATGAATAAGAATGGATCGTGGAAATGAATTAGAATGGATGCATTCGTGTGAATGAATTAGAATGGATCGTACGAATGAATTAGAATGGTTACATTCGTGCGAATGAATTAGAATGGATCGTATGAATGGATTAGAATTAATCGTACGAATGGATTAGAATGGATCGTACGAATGAATTAGAATGGGTCGTACAAATGAATTAGAAAGGTTACATTTGTGAGAATGAATAAGAATGGATCATACGAATGGATTAGAATGGATCGTACGAATGGATTAGAATGGATCGTACGAATGAATTAGAATGGTTACATTCGTGCGAATGAATTTGAATGGATCGTACGAATGAATTAGAATGGATCGTACAAATGAATTAGAAAGGTTACATTCGTGCGAATGAATTAGAATGGATCGTACGAATGGATTAGAATGGATCGTACGAATGGATTAGAATGGATCGTACGAATGAATTAGAATGGATCGTACGAATGAATTTGAATGGATTGTACGAATGAATTAGAATGGATCATGCGAATGAATTAGAATAGATCGTGCGAATAAGTTAGAATGGATCGTGCGAATGAATTAGAATGGATCGTACGAATGGATTAGAACGCATTGTACGAATGAATTAGATATTCGTACAATCCATTCTAATTCATTCGCACGATCCATTCTAATTCATTCGTTTGATCCATTCTAATTCATTCGTACGATCCATTCTAATTCATTCATATGATCCATTCAAACTCATTCGCACAAATATATCCATTCTAATTCATTCGTACGATCCATTCTAATTCATTCGTACGATCCATTCTAATCCATTCGTACGATCCATTCTAATCCATTCGTACGATCCATTCTAATTCATTCGCACGATCTATTCCAATTCATTCGCATGATCCATTCGAATTCATTCGCACGATCCATTCTAATTCATTCATACGATCTATTCTAAATTATTCGTTCGATCCATTCTAATTCATTCGCACGATCCATTCATATTCATTCGCACGATCCATTCTAATTCGTTCATACGATCCATTCTAATTCGTTCGTACGATCCATTCTAATCCATTCGTATGATCCACTCAAATTCATTCGCACGAATGTAACCTTTCTAATTCATTTGTACGATCCATTCTAATTCATTCGTACGATCCATTCAAATTCATTCGCACGAATGTAACCATTCTAATTCATTCGTACGATCCATTCTAATCCATTCGTACGATCCATTCTAATCCATTCGTACGATCCATTCTAATTCATTCTCACAAATAGAACCTTTCTAATTCATTTGTACGATCCATTCTAATTCATTCGTACGATCCATTCTAATCCATTCGTACGATCCATTCTAATTCATTCTAATTTATTCGTACGATCCATTCTAATGCATTCGTGCGATCCATTCTAATTCATTCGTACGATCCATTCTAATCCATTCATACGATCCATTCTAATTCATTCGTACGATCCATTCTAATTCATTCTCACAAATATAACCTTTCTAATTCATTTCTACGATCCATTCTAATTCATTCGTACGATCCATTCTAATTCACTCGTACGATCCATTCTAATTCATTCGCACGAATGTATCCATTCTAATGCATTCGTATGATCCATTCTAACTCATTCGCACGATCCATTCATTCATTCGCATGATCCATTCTAATTCATTCGTACGATCCATTCTAATTCATTCTCACGAATGTATCCATTCTAATTCATTCGCATGATCCATTCTAATTCATTCGTATGAATGAATTACAATGGATCGTACGAATGAATTAGAATGGATCGTACGAATGAATTAGAATTGCTCATACGAATGAATTAAAATGAATCGTACGAATGAATTTGAATGGATCGTAGGAATGAATTAGAATGGATCGTACGAATGAATTAGAATGGTTACATTCGTGCGAATGAATTAGAATGGATCGTACGAATGGATTAGAATGGATCGTACGAATGAATTAGAATGGATCGTACGAATGAATTATAATGGATACATTCGTGCGAATGAATTAGAATGGATCATAGAAATGAATTAGAATGGATCGTACGAATGAATTAGAATGGATCGTGCGAATGAATTAGAATGAATCGTATGAATGCATTAGAATGAATCGTACGAATGAATTAGAATAGATCATAGGAATGAATTAGAATGGATCATAGGAATAAATTAGAATGGATCGTACAAATGAATTAGAAAGGTTACATTTGTGAGAATGGATTAGAATGGATCGTACGAATGGATTAGAATGGATCGTACGAATGAATTAGAATGGATCGTACCAAAGAATTATAATAGATCGTAGGAATGAATTAGAATGCATCGTAGGAATGAATTAGAATGGATCGTACAAATAAATTAGAAAGGTTACATTTGTGAGAATGAATCAGAATGGATCGTAGGAATGAATTAGAATGGATCGTAGGAATGAATTAGAATGGATCGTACGAATGAATTAGAATGGATCATACAAATGAATTAGACTGGATCGTATGAACGAATTAGAATGGATCGTACAAATGAATTAGAAAGGATACATTCATACGATTGAATTAGAATGGATCGTACGAATGGTTACATTCGTGCGAATGAATTAGAATGGATCGTACGAATGAATTAGAATGGATCGTGCGAATGAATTAGAATTGATCATACAAATGAATTAGAATGGATTGTACGAATGAATTAGAATGGATACATACATTCATGCGAATGAATTAGAATGGATCGTGCAAATGAATTAGAATGGATACATTCATGTGAATTAATTAGAATGGATCGTACGAATGGATTAGAATGGATCATACGAATGAATTAGAATGAATCGTACGTTTGAATTAGATTGGATTGTGCGAATGAATTAGAATGGATACATTCGTGCGAATGAGTTAGAATGGATCATACGAATGAATTAGAATGGATCGTACAAATGAATTAGAATGGATCATACGAATGAATTCGAATGGATCGTGCGAATGAATTAGAATGGATCGTACGAATGCATTAGAATGGATACATTCGTGCGAATGAATTAGAATGGATCATACGAATGAATTAGAATGGATAGTACGAATGGATTAGAATGGTTACATTCGTGCGAATGAATTAGAATGGATCGTGCGAATGAATTAGAATGGATCGTACGAATGGATTATAATGGATCGTACGAATGAATTAGACTGGATCGTACGAATAAATTAGAATGGATTCATTCATGCAAATGAATTAGAATGGATCGTACGAATGAATTAGAATGGATCATACGAATGAATTAGAATGGATCGTATGAATGAATTAGAATGGATCATATGAATGAATTAGAATGGATACATTCGTGCGAATGAATTAGAATGGATCGTACTAATGGATTAGAATGGATCGTACGAATGGATTAGAACGCATTGTACGAATGAATTAGAATAGATACATTTGTACGAATGAATTAGATTGCATCGTACGAATAAATTTGAATGGATTATACGAATGAATTAGAATGGATCGTACGAATGAATTAGAATGGATCATGCGAATCAGTTAGAATAGATCGTACGAATGAATTAGAATGGATCGTGCGAACGAATTAGAATGGATCGTATGAACGAATTAGAATGGATCGTATGAATGAATAAGAATGGATCGTATGAATGAATTTGAATGGATACATTTGTGCGAATGAATCTGAATGGATTGTATGAATGAATTAGAATGGATCGTGCGAATGAATTAGAATCGATCGTACGAATGGATTAGAATGGATCGTTCTAATGAATTAGAATGGATCGTACGAATGGATTAGAACGCATTGTACGAATGAATTCGAATGGATCGTACAAATGAATTAGAATGGATACATTCGTGCGAATGAATTAGAATGGATCATACGAATGAATTAGAATGGATCGTAGGAATGAATTTGAAAGGTTACATTCGTGAGAATGAATTAGAATGGATACATTCGTGAGAATGAATTAGAATGGATCATACGAATGAATTAGAATGGATCATAGGAATGAATTTGAATGGATTGCACGAATGAATTAGAATGGATCGAACGAATAAATTAGAATGGATTGTACGCATGAATATATCTATTCTAATTCATTCCTATGATCCATTCTAATCCATTCGTACGATCCATTCTAATTCATTCGTCCACCGCGGCAGCTGCACCAGGTACGATCTATTCTAATTTATTCGTACGATCCATTCTAATTCATTCGCACAAATGTATCCATTCTAATTCATTTGTTCGATCCATTTTATTTCATTCGCACGATCCATTCTAATTCATAGGAATGAATTAGAATAGATCATAGGAATAAATTAGAATGGATCGTGCAAATGAATTAGAATGGATCATAGGAATGAATTAGAATGGATCGTGCAAATGAATTAGAATGGATACATTCGTGCGAATGAATTAGAATGGATCGTAGGAATGAATTAGAATAGATCATACGAATGAATTAGAAAGGTTACATTCGTGCGAACAAATTAGAATGGAGCGTACGAACGTATTAGAATGGATCATATGAATGAATTAGAATAGATCGTATGAATGTATTAGAATGGATCGTACGAATGGATCATGCGAATGAATTAGAATGGATCGTACGAATGAATTTGAATGGATCGTACGAATGAATTAGAATGGATACATTCGTGCGAATGAATTAGAATGGATTGTACGAATGAATTAGAACGGATTGTGCGAATGAATTAGAATGGATCGTGCGAATGAATTAGAATGGATCGCATGAATGAATACGAATGGATCGTACGAATGAATTAGAATGGATCGTGCGAATGAATTAGAATGAATCGTACGAATGTATTAGAATGGATACATTCGTGCGAATGAATTAGAATGGATCATACGAATTAATTAGAATGGATCGTACGAATGAATTAGAATGGATACATTCGTGCGAATGAATTAGAATGGATTGTGCGAATGAATTAGAACGGATTGTGCGAATGAATTAGAATATATCGTGCGAATGAATTGGAATGGATCGTATGAATGAATAAGAATGGATCGTACGAAGGAATTAGAATGGATACATTTGAGCGAATGAATTAGAATGGATTAGAATGGATCGTACGAATGAATTAGAATGGATCGTACGAATGAATTAGAATGGATCGTACGAATGGATTAGAATGCATTGTACGAATGAATTAGAATGGATCGTACGAATTGATTAGAATGGATCGTACGAATGAATTAGAATGGATCGTACGAATGAATTAGAATTGATTGTACGAATGAATTAAAATGGATACATTCGAGCCAATGAATTAGAATGGATCATACGAATGAATTAGAATGGATCGTGCGAATGAATTAGAATGGATCGTGCGAATGAATTAGAATGGATTGTACGAATGAATTAGAATGGATACATTCATGCGAATGAATTAGAATGGATCGGACGAATGAATTAGAATGGATCGTGCGAATGAATTAGAATGGATCGTGCGAATGAATTAGAATGGATCGTACGAACGAATTAGAATTAGATCATACGAATGAATTGGAATGCATCCAAATTCATTCGTACGATGCAATCTAATCCATTCGCACGAATGTATCCATTCTAATTCATTCACACGATCCATTCTAATTCATACGTACGATCCATTCTTATTCATTCATACGATCCATTCTAATTCATTCGTACGATCCATTCTAATTAATTAGATTGGATTGTACGAATGGATTAGAATGGATCGTACGAATGGATTAGAATGGATCGTAGGAATAGATTAGAATGGATTGTATGAATGAATTAGAATGGATCATACAAATGAATTAGAAAGGTTACATTCATGAGAATGAATTAGAATGGATACATTGGAGCGAATGAATTAGAATGGATACATTTGTGCGAATGAATTAGAATGGATCGTGCGAATGAATTAGAATGGATCGTATGAATGAATAAGAATGGATCGTACGAATGAATTAGAATGGATAGTGCAAATGAATTAGAATGGATACATTCGTGCGAATGGATTAGATTGCATCGTACGAATGAATTTGAATGCATTCCAATTCATTCGTATGATCTAATTCTAATTCATTCGCACGATCCATTCTAATTCATTCGCACGATCCATTCTAATTCATTCGTACGATCCATTCTAATTCATTCGCTTGAATGTATCCATTCTAATTCATTCGTACGATCCATTCTAATTCATTCGTACGATCCATTCTAATCCATTCGTACGATCCATTCTAATTCATTCGTACAATACGTTCTAATCCATTCGTACGGCCCATTCTAATTCATTCGTACGATCCATTCTAATTCATTTCTACGATCCATTCTAATTCATTCGTACGATCCATTCTAATTCATTCGTACGATCCATTCTAATCCATTCTAATTCATTCGCTCGAATGTATCCATTCTAATTCATTCGTACGATCCATTCTTATTCATTCATACGATCCATTCTAATTCATTCGCACGATCCATTCTAATTTATTCACACAATCCGTTCTAATTCATTCGCACAATCCATTCTAATTCATTCGTATGAATGTATCCATTCTAATTCATTCGTACGATCCATTCTAATTCATTCGTACGATCCATTCTAATTCATTCGCACGAAGGTATCCATTCTAATGCAATCGTACGATTCATTCTAATTCATTTGCACGATCCATTCTAATTCATTCATACGATCCATTCTTATTCATTCATACGATCCATTCTAATTCATTCGCACGATCCATTCTAATTCATTCGCACAATCCGTTCTAATTCAATCGCACAATCCATTCTAATTCATTCGCACGAATGTGTCCATTCTAATTCATTCGTACGATCCATTCTAATTCATTCGCATGATCCATTCGTACGATCCATTCTAATCTATTTGTACGATCCATTCTAATTCATTCATACGATCCATTCTAATTCGTTCGTACGATCTATTCTAATTCGTTCGCATGAATGTAACCATTCTAATTCATTCGTACGATCCATTCTAATTCATTCCTATGATCCATTCTAATTCATTCGCACGAATGTATCCATTCTAATTCATTCGTACGGAATGGATCGTACGAATAAATTAGAATGGATCGTGCGAATGAATTAGAATGGATCGTACGAATGAATTAGAATGGATCATGAGAATGAATTTGAATCGATCGTACGAATGAATTAGAATGGATCGAACGAATGAATTCGAATAGATACATTCGAGCGAATGAATTAGAATAGATCGTAGGAATGAATTAGAATGGATCATACGAATGAATTAGAATGGATCGTGCGAATGAATTAGAATGGATTATACGAATGAATTAGAATGGATACATTTGAGCGAATGAATTAGAATAGATCGTAGGAATGAATTAGAATGGATGATACGAATGAATTAGAATGCAGGATCCATTCTAATTCATTCCTATGATCCATTCTAATTCATTCGTACGATCCATTCTAATTCATTTGCTTGAATGTATCCATTCTAATTCATTCGTACGATCCATTCTAATTCATTCCTACGATCCATTCTAATTCATTCGCACGAATGTATCCATTCTAATTCATTTGCACGATCCATTCTAATTTATTCCTATGATCCATTCTAATTCATTCGTAAGATCCATTCTAATTCATTCGCTCGAATGTATCCATTCTAATTCATTCGTACGATCCATTCTAATTCATTCGCTCGAATGTATCCATTCTAATTCATTCGTACGATCCATTCTAATTCGTTCGTACGATCCATTCTAATTCGTTCGTACGATCCATTCTAATTCGTTCGTACGATCCATTCTAATTCATTCGTACGATCCATTCTAATTCATTAGTATGATCTATTCTAATTAATTCGCACAAATGTATCCATTCTAATTCATTCGTTCGATCCATTCTAATTCATTTGCATAAATATATCCATTCTAATTCATTCCTTCGATCCATTCTAATTCATTCGTACGATCTATTCTAATTCATTCTCACGAATGTAACCTTTCTAATTCATTTGTAGGATCCAATCTAATTCATTCGTACGAATGAATTTGAGTGGATCGTACGAATGAATTAGAATAGATCGTACGTAGGATGAATTAGAATGGATCGTACGAATGAATTAGAATGGTTATATTCGTGCGAATGAATTAGAATGGATCGTACGAATGGATTAGAATGGATCGAACGAATGAATTAGAATGGATTCATTCGCACGAATGAATTAGAATGGATACATACAAATGAATTGGAAAGGTTACATTCGTGAGAATGAATTAGAATGGATCGTACGAATGAATTAGAATGGATCGTACGAATGAATTAGAATGGATACATTCGAGCGAATGAATTAGAATGGATCGTACGAATGAATTAAAATGGATCATAGGAATGAATTAGAAAGGATCGTGCAAATGAATTAGAATGGATCATACGAAAGAATTAGAATGGATCGAATGAATGAATTAGAATGGATACATTTGTACGAATGAATTAGAATGGATCGTGCGAATGAATTAGAATGGATCGTACGAATGAATTATAATGGATCGTACGAATGGATTAGAATGGATAGTGCGAATGAATTAAAATGGATCGTACGAATAAATTAGAATGGATATATTCATGCGAATGAATTAGAATGGATCGTACGAATGACTTAGAATAGATCGTACAAATGAATTAGAATGGATCGTGCGAATGAATTAGAATTGTCGTACGATCCATTCTAATTCATTCCTACAATCCATTCTAATTCATTCGCTCGAATGTATCCATTCCAATTCATTTGCACGATCCATTCTAATTCATTCCTATGATCCATTCTAATTCATTCGTACGATCCATTCTAATTCATTTGCTCGAATGTATCCATTCTAATTCGTTCATATGATCTATTCTAATTCGTTCGTACGATCCATTCTAATCCATTCGTACGATCCATTCTAATTCATTCGTACGATCCATTTTAATTCATTCGCATGAATATATCTATTCTAATTCATTCGTATGATACATTCATACGACTGAATTAGATCGTACGAATGAATTAGAATGGATCCATTCTAATTCATTCGTATGATCCATTCTAATTCATTCATACAATACATTTAGATTCATTCGCAATATCCATTCTTATTCATTCATATGATCCATTCTAATTCATTCGTACGATCCATTCTAATTAGATCGTATGACCATTCTAATTCATTCGCACAAATGTATCCATTTTAATTCATTCGTACGATCCAGTCTAATTTATTCATACGATCCATTCTAATTCATTCGCACGATCCATTCTAATCCATTCGTACGATCCATTCTAATTCATTCGTACGATCCATTCTAATTCATTCCTACGTACAATCCATTCTAATTCATTCGCACGAATGTAACCAATCTAATTCATTCGTACGATCCATTCTAATTCATTCCTACGATCCATTCTAATTTATTCGCACGAATGTACCCATTCTAATTCATTCGTACGATCCATTCTAATTCATTCGTACGATCCATTCTAATTCATTCGCACAATCCGTTCTAATTCAATCGCACGATCCATTCTAAGTCATTCGCATGAATGTGTCCATTCTAATTCATTTGTATGATCCATTCTAATTCATTCGTACGATCCATTCTAATTCATTCGCATGATCCATTCGTACGATCCATTCTAATCCATTTGTACGATCCATTCTAATTCATTCATACGATCCATTCTAATTCGTTCGTACGATCCATTCTAATTCGTTCGCATGAATGTAACCATTCTAATTCATTCATACGATCCATTCTTATTCATTCCTATGATCCATTCTAATTCATTCGCACGAATGTATCCATTCTAATTCATTTGCACGATCCATTCTAATTCATTCCTATGATCCATTCTAATTCATTCGTACGGAATGGATCGTACGAATAAATTAGAATGGATCGTGCGAATGATTTAGAATGGATCGTATGAATGAATTAGAATGGATCATGAGAATGAATTTGAATGGATCGTACGAATGAATTAGAATGGATCGAACAAATGAATTAGAATGGATACATTCGAGCAAATGAATTAGAATAGATCGTAGGAATGAATAAGAATGGATTATACGAATGAATTAGAATGGATCGTGCGAATGAATTAGAATGGATTATACGAATGAATTAGAATGGATACATTCGAGCGAATGAATTAGAATAGATCGTAGGAATGAATTAGAATGGATCATACGATTTAATTAGAATGCAGGATCCATTCTAATTCATTCCTATGATCCATTCTAATTCATTCGTACGATCCATTCTAATTCATTTGCTTGAATGTATCCATTCTAATTCATTCGTACGATCCATTCTAATTCATTCCTATGATCCATTCTAATTCATTCGCACGAATGTATCCATTCTAATTCATTTGCACGATCCATTCTAATTTATTCTTATGATCCATTCTAATTTATTCGTACGATCCATTCTAATTCATTCGCTCGAATGTATCCATTCTAATTCATTCGTACGATCCATTTTAATTCGTTCGTACGATCCATTCTAATTCGTTCGTACGATCCATTCTAATTCATTCGTACGATCCATTCTAATTCATTCGTATGATCTATTCTAATTCATTCGCACAAATGTATCCATTCTAATTCATTCGTTCGATCTATTCTAATTCATTTGCATAAATATATCCATTCTAATTCATTCCTACGATCCATTCTAATTCATTCGTACGATCTATTCTAATTCATTCTTACGAATGTAACCTTTCTAATTCATTTGTATGATCCATTCTAATTCATTCGTACGAATGAATTTGAATGGATCGTACGAATGAATTAGAATAGATCGTACGTAGGAATGAATTAGAATGGATCGTACGAATGAATTAGAATGGTTATATTCGTGCGAATGAATTAGAATGGATCGTACGAATGGATTAGAATGGATCGGACGAATGAATTAGAATGGATTCATTCGCACGAATGAATTAGAATGGATACATACAAATGAATTGGAAAGGTTACATTCGTGAGAATGAATTAGAATGGATCGTACGAATGAATTAGAATGGATCGTACGAATGAATTAGAATGGATACATTCGAGCGAATGAATTAGAATGGATCGTACGAATGAATTAGAATGGATCATAGGAATGAATTAGAAAGGATCGTGTAAATGAATTAGAATGGATCATACGAAAGAATGAGAATGGATCGAACGAATGAATTAGAATGGATACATTTGTACGAATGAATTAGAATGGATCGTGCGAATGAGTTAGAATGGATCGTACGAATGAATTATAATGGATCGTACGAATGGATTAGAATGGATAGTGCGAATGAATTAAAATGGATCGTACGAATAAATTAGAATGGATACATTCGTGCGAATGAATTAGAATGGATACATTCGTGCGAATGAATTAGAATGGATCGTACGAATGACTTAGAATAGATCGTACAAATGAATTAGAATGGATCATGCGAATGAATTAGAATTGTCGTACGATCCATTCTAATTCATTCCTACAATCCATTCTAATTCATTCGCACGAATGTATCCATTCCAATTCATTTGCACGATCCATTCTAATTCATTCCTATGATCCATTCTAATTCATTCGTACGATCCATTCTAATTCATTCGCTCGAATGTATCCATTCTAATTCATTCGTACGATCCATTCTAATTCGTTCATACGATCCATTCTAATTCGTTCGTACGATCCATTCTAATCCATTCGTACGATCCATTCTAATTCATTCGTACGATCCATTTTAATTCATTCGCATGAATATATCTATTCTAATTCATTCGTATGATACATTCATACGACTGAATTAGATCGTACGAATGAATTAGAATGGATCCATTCTAATTCATTCGCATGATCCATTCTAATTCATTCATACAATACATTCAGATTCATTCGCACGATCCATTCTTATTCATTCATATGATCCATTCTAATTCATTCGTACGATCCATTCTAATTAGATCGTATGATCCATTCTAATTCATTCGCACAAATGTATCCATTTTAATTTATTCGTACGATCCATTCTAATTTATTCATACGATCCATTCTAATTCATTCGCACGATCCATTCTAATCCATTCGTACGATCCATTCTAATTCATTCGTACGATCCATTCTAATTCATTCCTATGAACAATCCATTCTAATTCATTCGCATGAATGTAACCAATCTAATTCATTCGTACGATCCATTCTAATTTATTCCTACGATCCATTCTAATTTATTCGCAGGAATGTATCCATTCTAATTCATTCGTACGATCCATTCTAATTCATTCGTACGATCCATTCAAATTCATTCACACGATCCATTCTAATTCATTCGTACGATCCATTCTTATTCATTCATACGATCCATTCTAATTCATTCGCCCAATCCATTCTAATTCATTCGTACGATCCATTCTAATTCATTCGTATGATCTATTCTAACTCATTTTAGAATGGATCGTACGAATGAATTAGAATGGATCGTGCGAATGAATAAGAATTGATCATACGAATGAATTAGAATGGATCGTACGAATGAATTAGAATGGATCGTGCGAATGAATTAGAATGGATCGTACGAATGAATTAGAATGGATATATTTGAACGAATAAATTAGAATGGATCATACGAATGAATTAGAATGGATCGTACGAATGAATTAGAATGGATCGTGCGAATGAATTAGAGTACGAATGAATTAGAATGAATCGTGCGAATGAATTAGAATGGATCGTACGAAATGAATTAGAATGGATACATACAAATGAATTAGAAAGGTTACATTCGTGAGAATGAATTAGAATGGATCGTATGAATGAATTAGAGTGGATCATGCAAATGAATTAGAATGGATTGTACGAATGAATTAGAAAGGTTACATTTGTGAGAATGAATTAGAATGGATCGTACAAATGAATTAGAAAGGTTACATTTGTGAGAATGAAATAGAATGGATCATACGAATAGATTAGAATGGATCGTACGAATGGATTAGATTGGATCATACGAATGAATTAGAATGGATCGTACAAATTAATTAGAAAGGTTACATTTGAGAGAATAAATTAGAATGGATCGTACTAATGAATTAGAAGCGATCATACGAATAAATTAGAATGGATCGTACGAATGAATTAGAATGGATACATTCGAGCGAATGAATTAGAATGGATCGTACGAACGAATTATGGATCATAGGAATGAATTAGAATGGATCGTGCAAATGAATTAGAATGGATACATTCGTGCGAATGAATTAGAATGGATCATACGAATGAATTAGAATGGATCGTATGAATGAATTTGAATGGTTACATTCGAGCGAATGAATTTGAATAGATCGTACGAACGAATTAGAATGGATCATAGGAATGAATTAGAATGGATCATGCAAATGAATTAGAATGGATACATTCGTGCGAATGAATTAGAATGAATCATACGAATTAATTAGAATGGTTACATTCGTGCGAATGAATTAGAAGGATCGTACGAATGAATTTGAATGGATCGTGCGAATGAATTAGAATGAATCGTACGAATGCATTAGAATGGATACATTCGTGCGAATGAATTAGAATGGATCGTACGAATGAATTAGAATGGATCGTGCGAATGAATTAGAATGGATCATACGAATGAATTAGAATGGATCGTGCGAATGAATTAGAATGGATCGTACGAATGAATTAGAATGGATCGTACGAATGAATTAGAATGGATACATACAAATGAATTAGAAAGGTTACATTCGTGAGAATGAATTAGAATGGATCGTACGAATGAATTAGAATGGATCGTACGAATGAATTAGAATGGATACATTCGAGCGAATGAATTGGAATAGATCGTACGAATGAATTAGAATGGATCATAGGAATGAATTAGAATGGATTGTGCAAATGAATTAGAATGGATACATTCGTGCGAATGAATTAGAATGGATCGTAGGAATGAATTAGAATGGATCGTACGAATAAATTAGAATAGTTACATTCGTGCGAATGAATTAGAATGGATCGTACGAATGAATTAGAATGGATCGTGCAAATGAATTAGAATGAATCATACGAATGCATTAGAATGGATACATTCGTGCGAATGAATTAGAATGGATCGTACGAATGAATTAGAATGGATCGTGCGAATGAATTAGAATGGATTGCACGAATGAATTAGAATGGATCGTACGAATGAATTAGAATGGATACATTTGTGCGATGAATAAGAATGGAGCGTACGAATGAATTAGAATGGATACATTCGTGCGAATGAATTAGAATGGATCGTACGAATGAATTAGAATGGATCGTTCGAATGAATTAGAATGAATCGTACGAATGCATTAGAATGGATACATTCGTGCGAATGAATTAGAATGGATCGTACGAATGAATTAGATTGGATCGTGCGAATGAATTAGAATGGATCGTACGAATGAATTAGAATGGATCGTGCGAATTAATTAGAATGGATCATACGAATGAATTAGAATGGATACATACAAATGAATTAGAAAGGTTACATTCGTGAGAATGAATTAGAATGGATCATACGAATGAATTAGAATGGATCGTACGAATGAATTAGAATGGATACATTCGAGCGAATGAATTAGAATGGATCGTACGAATGAATTAGAATGGATCATAGGAATGAATTAGAATGGATCGTGCAAATGAATTAAAATGGATACATTCGTAGGAATGAATTAGAATGGATCGTACGAATGAATTAGAATTGTTACATTCGTGCGAATGAATTAGATTGGATCGTACGAATGAATTAGAATGGATCGTGCGAATGAATTAGAATGAATCATACGAATGCATTAGAATGGATACATTCCTGCGAATGAATTAGAATGGATCGTACGAATGAATTACAATGGATCGTGCGAATGAATTAGAATGGATCGTACGAATGAATTAGAATGGATCGTACGAATGAATTAGAATGGATACATTTGTGCGATGAATAATAATAGAGCGTACGAGTGAAATAGAATGGATACATGCGTACGAATGAATTAGAATGGATACATTTGTACGATGAATAAGAATGGAGCGTACGAATGAATTAGAATGGAGCGTATGAATGAACTTGAATGGATACATTCGTTCGAATGAATTAGAATGGATCGTTGAATGAATTAGAATGGATCATGCAAATGAATTAGAATGGATACATTCGTGCGAATGAATTAGAATGGATTGTGCGAATGAATTCGAATGGATCGAACGAATGAATTAGAATGGATACATTCATGCAAATGAATTAGAATGGATCGTACGAATGAATTAGAATGGATCATACGAATGAATTAGAATGGATCGTACGAATGAATTAGAATGGATCATGTGAATTAATTAGAATGGTTACATTCGTGCGAATGAATTAGAATGGATCGTACGAATGGATTAGAATGGATCGTACGAATGGATTAGAACGCATTGTACGAATAAATTAGAATAGATACATTTGTGCGAATGAATTAGATTGCATCATACGAATGAAATTGAATAGATTGTACAAATGAATTAGAATGGATCGTACGAATGAATTAGAATGGATCGTACGAATGAATTAGAATGGGTTGTACAAATGAATTAGAAAGGTTACATTTGTGAGAATGAATTAGAATGGATCATACGAATGGATTAGAATGAATCAAACGAATGGATTAGAATGGATCGTACGAATAAATTAGAATGGATCATAGGAATGAATTAGAATGGATCGTGCAAATGAATTAGAATGGATACATTCATGCGAATGAATTAGAATGGATCGTAGGAATGAATTAGAATGGATCGTACAAATGAATTAGAATGGTTACATTCGTGCGAATGAATTAGAATGGATCGTACGAATGGATTAGAATGGATCGTACGAATGGATTAGAATGGATCGTACGAATGAATTAGAAAGGTTACATTTGTGAGAATGAATTAGAATGGATCGTGCGAATTAATTAGAATGGATCGTATGAATGAATTTGAATGGATATATTTGTGCGAATGAATCTGAATGGATTGTATGAATGAATTATAATGGATCGTACGAATGAATTAGAATGGATCGTACGAATGAATTAGAATAGCTCATACGAATGAATTATAATGAATCGTACGAATGAATTAGAATGGTTACATTCGTGCGAATGAATTATAATAGATCGTACGATTGAATTAGAATGGATCGTACGAATAAATTAGAATGGATCGTGCGAATGAATTAGAATGGATCGTACGAATGAATTAGAATGAATCGTACAATCCATTCTAATTCATTCGTCTGATCCATTCAAATTCATTCGCACAAATATATCCATTCTAATTCATTCGTACAATCCATTCTACTTCATTCGCACGATCCATTCTAATTCATTCGTATGATCCATTCTAATTCATTCCTACGATCTATTCTAATTCATTCGCTCGAATGTATCCATTCTAATTCATTCGTACAATCCATTCTAATTCATTCGCACGATCCATTCTAATTCATTCATACGATCCATTCTAATTCATTCGTATGATCCATTCTAATTCATTCGTATGATCCATTCTAATTCATTCGTATGATCCATTCTAATTCATTTGTATGATCCATTCCAATTCATTCATACAATCCATTCTAATCTATTCGTACGATCCATTCTAATTCATTCGTACGATGCAATCTAATTCATTCGCACAAATGTATCTATTCTAATTCATTCGTACAATGCGTTCTAATCCATTCGTACGATCCATTCTAATCCATTTGTACGATCCATTCTAATTCATTCGCACGAATATAACCATTCTAATTCATTCATATGATCCATTCTAATTCATTCGTACGATCTATTCTAATTCATTCGTATGATCCATTCTAATTCATTCGTACGATCCATTCTAATTCATTTGCTTGAATGTATCCAATCTAATTTATTCGTACGAATGAATTAGAATGGATCGTACGAACGAATTAGAATTAGAATGGTTACATTCGTGCGAATGAATTAGAATGGATCGTACAAATGGATTAGAATGGATCGTACGAATGGATTAGAACGCATTGTACGAATGAATTAGAATAGATACATTTGTGCGAATGAATTAGATTGCATCGTACGAATGAATTTGAATGGATTGTACGAATGAATTAGAATGGATCGTACGAATGAATTAGAATGGATCATGCGAATGAATTAGAATAGATCGTACGAATGAATTAGAATGGATCGTACGAATAAATTAGAATGGATCGTGCGAATGAATTCGAATAGATCGTATGAATGAATTAGAATGGATCATACGAATGAATTAGAATGGATATATTCGTGCGAATGAATTAGAATGGATCGTGCGAATGAATTAGAATAGATCATACGAATGAATTAGAATGGATACACTTGTGAGAATGAATTAGAATGGATCGTACGATCTATTCTAATTTATTCGCATGATCCATTCTAATTTATTCGTACGATCCATTCTAATTCATTCGTACGATCTATTCTAATTCATTCGCATGATCTATTCTAATTCATTCGTACGATCCATTCTAATTCATTCGTACAATCCATTCAAATCATTCGTACGATGCAATCTAATTCATTCGCACAAATGTATCTATTCTAATATATTCGTATAATGCGTTCTAATCCATTCGTACGATCCATTCTAATCCATTTGTACGATCCATTCTAATTCATTCGCACGAATGTAACCATTCTAATTCTAATTCGTTCGTACGATCCATTCTAATTCATTCATATGAATAAATTAGAATGGATACATTCATGCAAATGAATTAGAATGGATCGTACGAATGAATTAGAATGGATCGTGCGAATGAATTAGAATGGATACGTTCGTGCGAATGAATTAGAATGGATCGTAGGAATGAATTAGAATGGATCGTACGAATGAATTAGAATGGTTACAGTCGTGCGAATGAATTAGAATGGATCATAAGAACGAATTAGAATGGATCGTATGAATTAGAATGGATATATTTGTGCGAATGAATTAGAATGGATCGTACGAATGAATTAGAATGGATCGTACGAATGAATTAGAATGGTTACATTCGTGCGAATAAATTAGAATGGATCGTACGAATGAATTAGAATGGATCGTGCGAATGAATTAGAATGGATCGTACGAATGAATAAGAATGGATCGTACGAATGAATTAGAATGGATCGTACGAATGAATTAGAATGGATCGTGCGAATGAATTAGAATGGATCGTAAGAATGAATTAGAATGGATACATTTGTGCGAATGAGTTAGAATGGATCATACGAATGAATTAGAATGGATCGTACGAATGAATTAGAATGGATCATACGAATGAATTAGAATGGATCTTGCGAATGAATTAGAATGGATTGTACGAATGAATTAGAATGGATACATTCGAGCGAATGAATTAGAATAGATCATAGGAATGAATTAGAATGGATCATACGAATGAATTAGAATGGATCGTGCGAATGAATTAGAATGGATTATACGAATGAATTAGAATGCATACATTCGAGCGAATGAATTAGAATAGATCGTAGGAATGAATTAGAATGGATCAAACGAATGAATTCGAATGGATCGTGCGAATGAATTAGAATGGATTGTACGAATGAATTAGAATGGATACATTTGTGAGAATGAATTAGAATGGATTGTGCGAATAAATTAGAATAGATCGTACGAATGAATTAGAATGGATTGGGTGAATGAATTAGAATGGATCGTATGAATGAATAAGAATGGATCGTACGAATGAATTAGAATGGATCGTGCGAATGAATTAGAATGAATCGTACGAATGCATTAGAATGGATCGTACGAATGAATTGGAATAAATCGTACGATCCATTCTATTTCATTCGTCCGATCCATTCTAATTCATTCGCACAATCCATTCTAATTCATTCGCATGATCCATTCTAATTCATTCGTATGATTCATTCTAATTCATTCCTACGATCTATTCTAATTCATTCGCTCGAATGTATCCATTATAATTCATTCGTACAATCCATTTTAATTCATTCGCAGATCCATTCTAATTCATTCGTATGATCCATTCTAATTCATTCATACGATTTATTCTAATTCATTCGTATGATCCATTCTAACTCATTCGCACAAATGTATCCATTCTAATTCATTCGTACGATCCATTCTAATTCATTCGTACGATCCATTCTTATTCATTCGTACGATCCATTCTAATTCATTCGCACGATCCATTCTAATTCATTCGTACGATCCATTCTAATTCATTCGCACGAATATAACCATTCTAATTCATTCGTACGATCCATTCTAATTCATTCATACGATCCCTTCTAATTCATTCGCACGAATGTATCCATTCTAATTCATTTGCATGATCCATTCTAATTCATTCCTATGATCTATTCTAATTCATTCGTACGATCCATTTTAATTCATTCGCTCGAATGTATCCATTCTAATTCATTCGTACAATCCATTCTAATTCGTTCATACGATCCATTCTAATTCGTTCGTACGATCCATTCTAATTTATTCGTACGATCCATTCTAATTCATTCGCACGAGCTATTCTAATTCATTCGTACGATCCATTCTAATCCATTTATATGATCAATTCTAATTCATTCGCACGATCCATTCTAATTCATTCCCACGAATGTAACCTTTCTAATTCATTTGTATGATCCATTCTAATTCATTCGTACGATCCATTCTAATCCATTCGTACGATCCATTCTAATTCAATTCGTGTAATCCATTCAAATTCATTCGCACAAATGTATCAATTCTAATTCATTCGTACGATCCATTCTAATTCATTCGCACGAATGTATCCATTCTAATTCATTCACACAATCCATTATAATTCATTCGCACGATCCATTCTAATTCATTCGTATGATCAATTCTAATTCATTCGCACGATCCATTCTAATTCATTCGTACGATCCATTCTAATTCATTCGCACGAATGTAACCATTCTAATTCATTCGTACGATCCATTCTAATTCATTCCTACGATCCATTCTAATTCATTCGCACGAATGTATCCATTCTAATTCATTTGCATGATCCATTCTAATTCATTCCTATGATCCATTCTAATTCATTCGTACGATTCATTCTAATTCATTCACACGATCCATTCTAATTCATTAGTACGACCCATTCTTATTTATTCATACGATCCATTCTAATTCATTTGTATAAATGAATTAGAATGGATCGTACGAATAGATTAGAATGGATCGTACGAATGAATTAGAATGGATTGTACGAACGAATTAGAATGGATCGTACGAACGAATTAGAATGGACCGTACGAATGAATTAGAGTGGATACATTCAAGCGAATGAATTAGAATGGATCGTACGAATGAATTAGAATGGATCATAGGAATGAATTAGAATGGATCGTGCAAATGAATTAGAATGGATACATTCGTGCGAATGAATTAGAATGGATCGTAGAAATGAATTAGAACGGATCGTACGAATGAATTAGAATGGTTATATTCGTGCGAATGAATTAGAATGGATCGTACGAATGGATTAGAATAGATCGTACGAATGGATTAGAACGCATTGTACGAGTGAATTAGAATAGATACATTTGTGCGAATGAATTAGATTGCATCGTACGAATGAATTTGAATGGATTGTACGAATGAATTAGAATGGATCGTACGAATGAATTAGAATGGATACATTCGTGCGAATGAATTAGAATGGATCGTAGGAATGAATTAGAATGGATCGTACGAATGAATTAGAATGGATACATTCGAGCGAATGAATTAGAATGGATCGTACGAATGAATTAGAATGGATACATTCGCGCGAATGAATTAGAATGGATCGTACGAATGAATTAGAATGGATACATTTGTGCGAATGAATTTGAATGGATTGCACGAATTGAATTAGAATGGATCGTACGAATGGATTAGAATGGATCGTACGAATCAATTAGAATGGATCATACAAATGAATTAGAAAGGTTACATTCGTGAGAATGAATTAGAACGGATCATGCGAATGAATTAGAATTGATCATACGAATGGATTAGAATGGATCGTACGAATGAATTAGAATAGATCGTGGGTGAATTAGAATGGATCGTACGAACGAATTAGAATGGATCGTACGAACGAATTAGAATGGATCGTACGAACGAATTAGAATGGATCGTGCAAATGAATTAGAATGGATACATTCGTGCGAATAAATTAGAATGGATCATAGGAATGAATTAGAATGGATCGTATGAATGAAATAGAATGGTTACATTCGTGCGATTGAATTAGAATGGATCGTGCGAATGAATTAGAATGGATCGTACGATCCATTCTAATTCATTTGTATTATCAATTCTAATTCATTCTCACGATCCATTCTAATTCATTCGCACGATCCATTCTAATTCATTCGCACGAATGTAACCATTCTAATTCCTTCGTATGATCCATTCTAATTCATTCCTACGATCCATTCTAATTCATTCGCACGAATGTATCCATTCTAATTCATTTGCACGATCCAATCTAAATCATTCCTATGATCCATTCTAATTCATTCGTACGATCCATTCTAATTCATTCGCTCGAATGTATCCATTCTAATTCATTCGTACGATTCATTCTAATTCTTTCGTATGATGCATTCTAATTTATTCGTACGATTCATTCTAATTCATTTGTACGAATGGATTAGAATGGATCGTACGAATGAATTAGAATGGATCGAACGAACGGATTAGAATGGATCGTATGAACGAATTAGAATGGATCGTACGAATGAATTAGAATAGATACATTCGAGCGAATGAATTAGAATGGATCGTACAAATGAATTAGAATGGATCATAGGAATGAATTAGAATGGATCGTGCAAATGAATTAGAATGGATACATTCGTGCGAATGACTTAGAATGGATCGTAGGAATGAATTAGAATGGATCGTACGAAAGAATTAGAATGGTTACATTCGTGCGAATGAATTAGAATGGATCGTATGAATGGATTAGAACGGATCGTATGAATGGATTAGAATGGATCGGATGAATGAATTAGAATGGATCATACAAATGAATTAGAAAGGTTACATTTGTGAGAATGAATTAGAATGGATCGTACGAATGAATTAGAATGGATCGTATGAATGGATTAGAATGAATCGTACGAATGGATTAGAATGGATCGTATGAATGAATTAGAATGGATCGTATAAATGAATTAGAAAGGTTACATTCGTGAGAATGAATTAGAATGGATCGTACGAATGAATTAGAATGGATCATGCGAATGAATTTAAATGGATCGTACGAATGAATTAGAATGGATCAAATGAATTAATTATAATGGATACATTCGAGCGAATGAATTAGAATAGATTGTAGGAATGAATTAGAATGGATCATACGAATGAATTAGAATGGATTGTGCGAATGAATTAGAATGGATTGTACGAATGAATTAGAATCGATACATTCGTGCGAATGAATTAGAATGGATTGGACGAATGAATTAGAATGGATCGTACGATTCATTCTAATTCATTCGTACGATCCATTCTAATGCATTCGTACGATTCATTCTAATTCATTCGCACGATCCATTCTAATTCTTTCGCACGATCCATACTAATTCTTTCATATGATCCATTCTAATTCATTCGCACGAATGTATCCATTTTAGTTCATTCGTACGCTCCATTCTAATTCATTCGTACGCTCCATTCTTATTCATCGCACAAATGTATCCATTCTAATTTATTCGTACGATCCATTCAATATCAATCGTATGATCCATTCTAATTCATTCGCACAAATGTATCCATTTTAATTCATTCGTACGATCCATTCTAATTTATTCATACGATCCATTCTAATTCATTCGCACGATCCATTCTAATTCATTCGTACGATCCATTCTAATTCATTCGCATGAGTATATCTATTCTAATTCATTCGTATGATCCATTCTAATTTATTCGCACGATCTATTCTAATTCATTCGTACGATCCATTCTAATTCATTCGCATGAATATATCTATTCTAATTCATTCGTATGATGCATTCTAATTTACTCGCACGATCTATTCTAATTCATTCGTACGATCCATTCTAATTCATTCGTACGATCCATTCTAATTCATTCGCACGAATGTATCATACGAATGAATTAGAATGGATGATGCGAATGAATTAAAATGGATCGTACGAATGAATTAGAATGGATCGTACAAATGAATTAGAAAGGCTACATTTGTGAGAATGAATTAGAATGGATCATACGAATGAATTAGAATGTATCGTACGAATGGATTAGAATGGATCGTACGAATGAATTAGAATGGATCATACAAATGAATTAGAACGTTACATTCGTGAGAATGAATTAGAATGGATCGTACGAATGAATTAGAATGGATCATGTGAATGAATTTGAATGGATCGTACGAATGAATTAGAATGGATCGAACGAATGAATTAGAATGGATACATTCGTGCGAATGAATTAGAATAGATCGTAGGAATGAATTAGAATGGATCATACGAATTAATTAGAATGGATCGTGCGAATGAATTAGAATGGATTGTACGAATGAATTAGAATGGATACATTCGTGCGAATGAATTAGAATGGATCGGACGAATGAATTTGAATGGATCGTACGATTCATTCTAATTCGTTCGTACGATCCATTCTAATTCATTCGTATGATCCGTTCTAACTCATTCGGTGGATCCATTCTAATTCATTCGTACGATCCATTCTAATTCATTCGCACTTTCCATTCTAATTCATTTGCACGATCCATTCTAATTCATTCTTACAATCCATTCTAATTCATTCACACGAATGTATCCATTCTAATTCATTTGTACGATCCATTCTAATTCATTCGTACAATGCGTTCTAATCCATTCGTACGATCCATTCTAATTCATTCCTATGATCCATTCTAATTCATTCGTACGAACCATTCTAATTCATTCGCTCAAATGTATCCATTCTAATTCATTCGTACGATCCATTCTAATTCGTTCATATGATCCATTCTAATTCGTTCGTACAATCCATTCTAATTCATTCGCACGATCCATTCTAATCCATTCGTACGATCCATTCTAATTCATTCGTACAAATGAATTAGATTGAATCGTAGGAATGGATAAGAATGGATCGTACGAATGAATTAGAATGGATCGTGCGAATGAATTAGAATGAATCGTACGAATGCATTAGAATGGATACATTCGTGCGAATGAATTAGAATGGATCGTACGAATGAATTAGATTGGATCATACAAATGAATCAGAAAGGTTACATTCGTGAGAATGAATTAGAATGGATCGTACGAATGAATTAGAATGGATCATGCAAATGAATTTGAATGGATCGTACGAATGAATTAGAACGAATCGAACGAATGAATTAGAATGGATACATTCGAGCGAATGAATTAGAATAGATCGTAGGAATTAATTAGAATGGATCGTGCGAACGAATTAGAATGAATCGTACAAATGAAGTAGAATGGATCGTACGAATGATTTGGAATGGATCGTGCGAATGAATTAGAATGGATTGTACGAATGAATTAGAATGGATCGAACGAATGAATTAGAATGGATACATTCGAGCGAATGAATTAGAATAGATCGTACGAATGAATTAGAATTGATCATACGAATAAATTATAATGGATCGTGCGAATAAATTAGAATAGATTGTACGAATGAATTAGAATGGAAACATTCGTGCGAATGAATTAGAATGGATCGGACGAATGAATTAGAATGGATCGTACGATTCATTCTACTTCATTTGTACAATCCATTCTAATGCATTCGTACGATTCATTCTAATTCATTCTCACGATCCATTCTAATTCATTCGTATGATCCATTCTAATTCATTCGCACGATCCATTATAATCCATTCGTACAATCCATTCTAATCCATTCGTACGATCCATTCTAATCTATTCGTACGATCCATTCTAATTCATTCGCTCGAATGTATCCATTCTAATTCATTCGTACGATCCATTCTAATTCGTTCATACGATCCATTATAATTCTTTCATATGATCTATTATAATTTATTCGTATGATCCATTGTTATTCATAAGTATGATCAATTCTAATTCATTCGCACGATCCATTCTAATTCATTCGTATGATCCATTCTAATTCAATTCGTGCAATCCATTGAAATTCATTCGCACAAATGTATCCATTCTAATTCATTCGTATGATCCATTCTAATTCATTCGCTCGAATGTATCCATTCTAATTCATTCGTACGATCCATTCTAATTTATTTGCACGATCCATTCTAATTCATTCGTACGATCCATTCTAATTCATTCGTATGATCAATTCTAATTCATTCGCACTATCCATTCTAATTCATTCGCACGATCCATTCTAATTCATTCGAATGATCCAATCTAATTCATTCACATGAATGTATCCATTCTAATTCATTTGTACGATCCATTCTAATTCGTTCTTACGATCCATTCTAATTCATTTGTACGATCCATTCTAATTCATTCGTACGATCCATTCTAATCCATTCGTACGATCCATTATAATCCATTCGTACGATCTATTCTAATTCATTCGCACGAATTTAACCATTCTAATTCATTCGTACGATCGATTCTAATTCATTCCTACGATCCATTCTAATTCATTCGCACGAATTTATCTATTCTAATTCATTTGCACGATTCATTCTAATTCATTCCTATGATCCATTCTAATTCATTCGAACGAATTAGAATGGATCATGCGAATAAATTAGAATGGATACATTCATGCGAATAAAATAGAATGGACCGTACGAATGAGTTAGATTGGATCGTGCGAATGAATTAGAATGGATACATTCGTGCGAATGAATTAGAATGGATTGTGCGAATGAATTAGAATGGATCGTGCGAATGAATTAGAATGGATCGTACGTATGATCCATTCTAATTCATTCGTACGATCCATTCTAATTCATTCCTACGATCTATTCTAATTCATTCGCTCGAATGTATCCATTCTAATTCATTCGTACGATCCATTCTAATTCATTCGTATGATCCATTCTAACTCACTCGGTGGATCCATTCTAATTCATTCCTACGATCCATTCTAATTCTTTCATACGATCCATTCTAATTCATTTGTATGATCCATTCTAATTCATTCGCACGAATGTATCCATTCTAATTCATTCGTACGATCAATTCTAATTCATTCGCACTATCCATTCTAATTCATTCGCACGATCCATTCTAATTCATTCGTACGATCCATTCTAATTCATTCGCACGAATGTAACCATTCTAATTCATTTGTACGATCCATTCTAATTCATTCGTACAATCCATTCTAATCCATTCGTACGATCCATTCTAATTCATTCGAACGATCCATTCTAATTCATTCGTATGATCAATTCTAATTCATTCGCACGATCCATTCTAATTCATTCGTATGATCCATTCTAATTTAATTCATGCAATCCATTCAAATTCATTCGCACAAATGTATCCATTCTAATTCATTCGTATGATCCATTCTAATTCATTCGCTCGAATGTATCCATTCTAATTCATTCGTACGATCCATTCTAATTCATTCGTACAATCAATTCAAATTCATTCGTATGATGCAATCTAATTCATTCGCACAAATGTATCTATTCTAATCCATTCGTATGATCCATTCTAATTCATTCGTACAAATATATCAATTCTAATTCATTCGTACGATTCATTCTAATTCATTCGCACGATCCATTCTAATTCATTCGTACGATCCATTCTAATTCATTCGTATGATCTATTCTAATTCATTCGCGCGAATGTATCCATTCTAATTCATTTGCACGATCCATTCTAATTCATTCCTATGATCCATTCTAATTCATTCGTACAATCCATTCTAATTTATTCGCTCGAATGTATCCATTCTAATTCATTCGTACGATCCATTCTAATTCGTTTGTACGATCCATTCTAATTCATTCGTATGATCCATTCTAATTCATTCCTACGATCTATTCTAATTCATTCGCTCGAATGTATCCATTCTAATGAATTAGAATGGATCATGCGAATGGATTTGAATGGATCATACGAACGAATTAGAATGGATCGTATGAACGAATTAGAATGGATCATACGAATGAATTAGAATGGATACATTCGAGCGAATGAATTAGAATGGATCGTACGAATTAATTAGAATGGATCGTGCAAATGAACTAGAATGGATACATTCGTGCGAATGAATTAGAATGGATCGTGCGAATGAATTAGAATGGATCGTGCGAATGAATTAGATTGGATTGTACGAACGAATTAGAAAAGATCATACGAACGAATTGGAATGGATCGTACGAAAGAATTAGAATGGATCGTATGAACGAATTAGAATGGATCGTACAAATGAATTAGAATGGATACATTTGTGTGAATGAATTAGAATGGATCGTAGGAATGAATTAGAATGGATCATACGAATGAATTTGAATGGATACATTCGAGCGAATGAATTAGAATGGATCGTACGAATGAATTAGAATGGATCATAGGAACGAATTAGAATGGATCGTGCAAATGAATTAGAATGGATACATTCGTGCAAATGAATTAGAATGGATCATAGAAAGGAATTAGAATGGATCGTACGAATGAATTAGAATGGTTACATTCGTGCGAATAAATTAGAATGGATTGTACGAATGGATTAGAATGGATCATACGAATGGATTAGAATGGATCTTACGAATGAATTAGAATGGATCGTACAAATGAATTAGAAAGGTTACATTTGTGAGAATGAATTAGAATGGATCGTGCGAATGAATTAGAATGTAACGGACGAATGAATTAGAATGGATCGTACGATTCATTCTAATTCATTCGTACGATCCATTCTAATGCATTCGTACGATTCATTCTAATTCATTTGCACGATCCATTCTAATTCATTCGTACGATCCATTCTTATTCATTCATACGATCCATTCTAATTAATTCGCACAATCCATTCTAATTCATTCGTACAATCCATTCTAATTCATTCGCACGATCCATTCTAATTCATTCGTATGATCCATTCTAATTCATTCCTACGATCTATTCTAATTCATTCGCTCAAATGTATCCATTCTAATTCATTCGTTCGATCAATTCTAATTCATTCGTTTGATCAATTCTAATTCATTCGTACGATCCATTCTAATTCATTCGCACGATCCATTCTAATTCATTCGTATGATCCATTCTAATTCATTCGTACGATCCATTCTAATTCATTCGCACGAATGTATCCATTCTAATTCATTCGCACGATCCATTCTAATCCATTCGTACAAATGTATCTATTCTAATTCATTCGTACAATGCGTTCTAATCCATTCGTACGATCCATTCGTACGATCCATTCTAATTCATTCGTACGATCCATTCTAATTGATTCGTATGATCCATTCTAATTAATTCGCACAAATGTATCCATTCTAATTCATTCGTACGATCTATTCAAATTCAATTGTATGATCCATTCTAATTCATTCGCACAAATGTATCCATTTTAATTCATTCGTACGATCCATTCTAATTTATTCATACGATCCATTCTAATTTATTCGCACGATCCATTCTAATTCATTCGTACGATCCATTCTAATTCATTCGCATGAATATATCTATTCTAATTCATTCGTATGATCCATTCTAATTTATTCACTCGCACTATCCAGTCTAATTCATTCGCACGATCCATTCTAATTCATTCGTACGATCTATTCTAATTCATTCGTACGATCCATTCTAATTTATTCGTATGATCAATTCTAATTCATTCGCACGATCCATTCTAATTCATTCTCATGAATGTAACCTTTCTAATTCATTTGTACGATCCATTCTAATTCATTCGTACGATGCATTCTAATTTATTCGTACGATCCATTCTAATTCATTCGCACTATCCATTCTAATTCATTCATACGATCCATTCTAATTCATTCGTACGATCCATTCTAATTCATTCGTACAAATGTATCCATTCTAATTCATTCGTACGATCCATTCAAATTCTTTCCTACGATCCATTCTAATTCATTCGCACGAATGTATCCATTCTAATTCATTCGTACGATCCATTCTAATTCATTCCTACGATCGATTCTAATTCATTCGCACGAATATAACCATTCTAATTCATTCGTACGATCCATTCTAATTTATTCCTACGATCCATTCTAATTCATTCGCACGAATGTATCCATTCTAATATATTCGTAAGATCCATTCTAATCCATTCGTACGATCCATTCTAATTCATTCATACGATCCATTCTAATTCGTTCGTACGATCCATTCTAATTCGCTCGTACGATCCATTCTAATTCATTCGCATGGTCAATTCTAATTCATTCGTACGATCCATTCTAATTCATACGTAGAATCCATTCTAATTCATTCACACGATCCATTCTAATTCATTCGCACGATCCATTCTAATTTAAATGAATGAATTAGAATGGATACATTCGTACGAATGAATTAGAACGGATCGTAAGAATGAATTAGAATGGATCGTACGAATGAATTTGAATGGATTGTACGAATGAATTAGAATGGATCGTACGAATGAATTAGATTGGATATATTTGAACGAATAAATTAGAATGGATCGTACGAACGAATTAGAATGGATCGTACGAATGCATTAGAATGGATCATACAAATGAATTAGAAAGGTTACTTTTGTGCGAATGAATTAGAATGGATCGTAGGAATGAATTACAATGGATCGTATGAATGAATTAGAATGGTTACATTTGTGCGAATGAATTAGAATGGATCGTAGGAATGAATTAAAATGGATCGTACGAATGAATTAGAATGGATACATTCGTGCGAATGAATTAGAATGGATCGTAGGAATTAATTAGAATGGATCGTACGAATGAATTAGAATGGTTACATTTGTACGAATGAATTAGAATAGATCGTACGAATGAATTAGAATGGATAGTGCGAATGAATTAGAATGGATCGTACGAACGAATTAGAATGGATCGTATGAACGAATTAGAATGGATCGTACGAATGGATTAGAATGGATCGTACGAATGTATTGGAATGGATACATTCGTGAGAATGAATTAGAATGGATCGTGCGAATGAATTAGAATGGATCGTACGAATGGATCATACGAATGAATTAGAATGGATCGTGCGAATGAATTAGAATGGATCATACGAATGATTTAGAATGGATCGTACGAATGAATTAGAATGTATGCATTCGTGCGAATGAATTAGAATGGATCGTACGAATGAATTAGACTGGATCGTATGAATAAATTAGAATGGATATATTCATACGAATGAATTAGAATGGATCGTAGTAATGAATTAGAATGGATCGTACGAATGAATTAGAATGGATCCACCGAATGAGTTAGAATGGATCATACGAATGAATTAGAATGGATCGTACGAATGAATTACAATGGATCGTACGAATGAATTAGAATGGATCGTACGAATGAATTAGAATGGATTGTGCGAATGACTTAGAATGGATCGTATGAATGAATAAGAATGGATCGTACGAATGAATTAGAATGGATCTTGCAAATGAATTAGAATGGATACATTCGTGCGAATGAATTAGAATGGATCGTGCGAATGAATTAGAATGGATCGTACGAATGAATTAGAATGGATATATTTGAACGAATAAATTAGAATGGATCATACGAATGAATTAGAATGGATCGTATATTCGTGCAAATAAATTAGAATGGATCGTACAAATGAATTAGATTGGATCGTACGAATGAGTTAGAATGGATCATGCGAATGAATTTGAATGGATCGTGCGAATGAATTAGAATGGATCATACGAATGAATTAGAATGGATCATGCGAATGAATTAGAATGGATCGTACGAATGAATTAAAATGGATTGTACGAATGAATTAGAATGGAAACATTCGTGCGAATGAATTAGAATGGATCGTACAAATGAATTAGAATGGATTGTGCGAATGAATTAGAATGAATCATACGAATGAATTAGAATGGATCGTGCGAATGAATTAGAATGGATCGTACGAATGAATTAGAATGGATACATTCGAGCGAATAAAGTAGAATGGATCGTACGAATGAATTGGAATGGATCGAACGAATGAATTAGAATGGATACATTGGAGTGAATGAATTAGAATAGATCGTAGGAATGAATTAGAATGGATCATACGAATGAATTAGAATGGATCGTGCGAATTAATTAGAATGAATCATACGAATGAATTAGAATGGATCGTAGGAATGAATTAGAATGGATCATACGAATGTATTAGAATGGTTACATTCGTGCGAATGAATTAGAATGGATCGTATATTCGTGCAAACAAATTAGAATGGATCATACGAATGAATTAGAATGGATCGTGCGAATGAATTAGAACGAATCGTACGAATGCATTAGAATGGATCATAGGAATGAATTAGAATGGATCGTGCAAATGAATTAGAATGGATCATAGGAATGAATTAGAATGGATCATGCAAATGAATTAGAATGGATACATTCGTGCGAATGAATTATAGTGGATCGTAGGAATGAATTAGAATAGATCGTACGAATGAATTAGAATGGTTACATTCGTGCGAATGAATTAGAATGGATCGTATGAACGAATTAGAATGGATCGTTTGAATTAGAATGGATACATTTGTGCGAATGATTTAGCATGGATCGTACGAATGAATTAGAATGGATCATAGGAATGAATTAGAATGGATCGTGCAAATTAATTAGAATGGATACATTCGTGCGAATGAATTAGAATGGATCGTGCGAATGAATTAGAATGGATCGTACGAATGAATTAGAATGGATACATTCGAGCGAATAAATTATAATGGATCGTAGGAATGAATTAGAATGGATACATTCGTGCGAATGAATTAGAATGGATCGGACGAATGAATTAGAATGGATCGTAGGAATGAATTAGAATGGATACGTTCGTGCGAATGAATTAGAATGGATCGGACGAATGAATTAGAATGGATCGTACGAATGGATTAAAATGCATTGTACGAATGAATTAGAATAGATACGGTTACATTCGTGAGAATGAATTAGAATGGATCGTAGGAATGAATTAGAATGGATCGTACGAATGAATTAGAATGGTAACATTCGAGCGAATGAATTGGAATGGATCGTACGAATGAATTAGAATGGATCATGCGAATGAATTAGAATAGATCGTACGAATGGATTAGAATGGATCGTACGAATGAATTAGAATGGATTATACAAATGAATTAGAAAGGTTACATTCGTGAGAATGAATTAGAATGGATCGTACGAATGAATTAGAATGGATCGTACGAATGAATTAGAATGGATACATTCGTGCGAATGAATTAGAATGGATCGTAGGAATGAATTAGAATAGATCGTACGAATGAATTAGAATGGATACATTCGTGCGAATGAATTAGAATGGATCGTACGTATGCATTAGAATGGATTGTACGAATGGATTAGAATGGATCGTATGAATGAATTATAATGGATCGTACAAATGAATTAGAAAGGTTACATTTGCGAGAATGAATTAGAATGGATCGTACGAATGAATTAGAATGGATCGTACGAATGGATTAGAATGGATCATACGAATGGATTAGAATGGATCGTACGAATGGATTAGAATGGATCATACAAATGAATTAAAAAGGTTACATTCGTGAGAATGAATTAGAATGGATCGTACGAATAAATTAGAATGGATCATGCGAATGAATTTGAAGGGAACGTGCGAATGAATTAGAATGGATCGAACGAATGAATTAGAATGGATACATTCGTGCGAATGAATTAGAATGGATCATAGGAATGAATTAGAATGGATCGTGTGAATAAATTAGAATAGATCGTGCGAATAAATTAGAATGGATCATACGAATGAATTAGAATAGATATATTCATGCGAATGAATTAGAATGGATCGTACGAATGAATTAGAATGGATCGTGCGAATGAATTAGAATGGATCGTACAAATGGATTAGAATGGATCGTGCGAATGGATTAGATTGCATCGTACGATCAATTCTAATTCATTCGCTCGAATGTATCCATTCTAATTCATTCGTACGATCTATTCTAATTCGTTCATACGATCTATTCTAATTCGTTCGCACGATCCATTCTAATTCATTCATAAGATCTATTCTAATTCATTCATATGATCTATTCTAATTCATTCGTACGATCCATTCTAATTCATTCGTACAACCCATTCAAATTCATTCGTACGATGCAATCCAATTCATTCGCACAAATGTATCTATTCTAATTCATTCGTACAATGCGTTGTAATCCATTCGTACGATCCATTCTAATCCATTCCTACGATCCATTCTAATTTATTCACACGAATGTAACCATTCTAATTCATTCATATGATCCATTCTAATTCATTCGCACGATCCATTCTAATTCATTCCTATGATCCATTCTAATTCATTCGTACGATCCATTCTAATTCACCCGCTCGAATGTATCCATTCTAATTCATTCGTACGATCCATTCTAATTCGTTCGTACGATCCATTCTAATTCGTTCGTACGATCCATTCTAATTCGTTCGTACGATCCATTCTAATTCATTCGTACGATCCATTCTAATCCATTCGTACGTTCCATTCTAATTCATTCGTTCGACCCATTCTAATTCATTCTCACAAATGTAACCATTCTAATTCATTCCTACGATCCATTCTAATCCATTCGTACGATCCATTCTAATCCATTCGTACGATCCATTCTAATCCATTCGTACGATCCATTCTAATTCATTCGTACGATCAATTCTAATTCATTCTCACAAATGTAACCTTTCTAATTCATTTGTACGATCCATTCTAATTCTTTCGTACGATCCATTCTAATCCCTTCGTACGATCCATTCTAATCCATTCGTACTATCCATTCTAATTCATTCGCACGAATGTAACCATTCTAATTCATTCATACGATCCATTCTAATTCGTTCATATGATCCATTCTAATTCATTCGCACGAATGTAACCATTCTAATTCATTCGTACGATCCATTCTAATTCATTCCTACGATACATTCTAATTCATTCACACGAATGTATCCATTCTAATTCATTTGCACGATCCATTCTAATTCATTCCTATTATCTATTCTAATTCATTTGCACGATCCATTCTAATTCATTCCTATGATCCATTCTAATTCATTCATACGATACATTCTAATTCATTCGCTCGAATGTATCCATTCTAATTCATTCGTACGATCCATTCTAATTCATTCGTACGATCCATTCTAATTCATTCGCACGATCCATTCTAATTAATTCGTACGATCCATTCTAATTCATTCGTATGATCAATTCTAATTCATTCGTACAATCCATTCTAATTCAGTCGTATGAATGTACCATACGAATGAATTAGAATGGATCATAGGAATGAATTAGAATGGATCGTGCAAATGAATTAGAATGGATACATTCGTGCGAATGAATTAGACTGGATCGTAGGAATGAATTAGAATGGATCGTACGAATAAATTAGAATGGTTACATTCGTGCGAATGAATTAGAATGGATCGTACGAATGGATTAGAATGGATCGTACGAATGGATTAGAATGGATCGTACGAATGAATTAGAATGGATCGTACAAATGAAATAGAAAGGTTACATTTGTGAGAATGAATTAGAAAGGATCATACGAATGAATTAGAATGGATCGTATGAATGGATTAGAATGGATTGCAGGAATGAATTAGAATGGATCATACAAATGAATTAGAAAGGATACATTCGTGAGAATGAATTAGAATGGATCGTGCGAATGAATTAGAATGGATCATAGGAATGAATTAGAATGGATCGTGCAAATGAATAAGAATGGATACATTCGTACGAATGAATTAGAATGGATCGTACGAATGGATTAGAATGGATCGTACGAATGGATTAGAAAGCATTGTACGAATGAATTAGAATAGATACATTTGTGCGAATGATTTAGATTGCATCGTACGAATGAATTTGAATGGATTGTACGAATGAATAAGAATGGATCGTACGAATGAATTAGAATGGATCCTGCGAATGAATTTGAATAGATCGTACGAATGAATTAGAATGGATCGAACGAATGAATTAGAATGGATACATTTGTGCGAATGAATTAGAATGGATCGTACGAATGGATTAGAATGGATCATACGAATGAATTATAATGGATCATATGAATGAATAAGAATGGATCGTACGAATAAATTAGAATGGTTACATTCGTGAAAATGAATTAGAATGGATCGTACAAATATATTAGAATGGATACATTCGAGCGAATGAATTAGAATGGATCGTACGATGCAATCTAATTCATTCGTACGATCCATTCTAATTCATTCGTACGATCCAATCTAATTCATTCTCACAAATGTAACCTTTCTAATTCATTTGTACGATCCATTCTAATTCACTCGTACGATCCATTCTAATTCGTTCATACGATCCATTCCAATTCGTTCGCACGATCCTTTCTAATTCATTCGTACGATCTATTCTAATTCATTCGCTTGATCCATTCTAATTCATTCGTACGATCCATTCTAATTCATTCGTACAATCCATTCAAATTCATTCGTATGATGCAATCTAATTCATTCGCACAAATGTATCTATTCTAATTCATTCGTACAATACATTCTAATTCATTTGTACGATCCATTCCAATTCATTCGTACAATACATTCTAATTCATTTGTACGATCCATTCTAATCCATTCGTACGATCCATTCTAATTCATTCTCACAAATGTAACCTGTCTAATTCATTTGTACGATCCATTCTAATCCATTTGTATGATCCATTCTAATCCATTCGTACGATCCATTCTAATCCATTCGTACGATCCATCCTAATCCATTCGTACGATCCATTCTAATTCATTCGTACGATCTATTCAAATTCATTCGTACGATCCATTCAAATTCATTCGCATGATCCATTCTAATTCATTCGTATGATCCATTCTAGTTCATTCTCACGAATGTAACCTTTCTAATTCATTTCTATGATCCATTCTAATCCATTCGTACGATCCATTCTAATCCACTTGTACGATCCATTCTAATTCATTCTCACAAATGTAACCGTTCTAATTCATTTGTATGATCCATTATAATTCATTCGTACGATCCATTCTAATCCATTCGTACGATTCATTCTAATCCATTCGTACGATCCATTCTAATCCATTCGTACGATCCATTCTAATTCATTTGCACGATCCATTCTAATTCATTCGTATGAATGTATCCATTCTAATTCATTCGTACGATCCATTCTAATTCATTCATATGATCCATTCTAACTCATTTGGTGGATCCATTCTAATTCATTCGTACGATCCATTCTAATTCATTCGTACGATCCATGCTAATTTATTCGTACGATCCATTCTAATTCATTCGTACGATCTATTCTAATTCATTCGCACGAATGTAACCATTCTAATTCGTTCGTACGATTCATTCTAATTCATTCATATGAGCTATTCTAATTCATTCGTATGATCCATTCTAATTCATTCGTACGATCTATTATAATTCATTCATACAATTCATTCAGATTCATTCGCACAAATGTATCCATTCAAATTCATTTGTACGATCCATTCTAATTAATTCGCACGATCCATTCTAATTCAGTCGTATGAATGTATCCATTTTAATTCATTCGTACGATCCATTCTAAATCATTCGTAAGATCCATTCTAATTCATTCGTACGATCCATTCTAATTCATTCGTACGATCGATTCTAATTCATTCGCACGATCCATTCTAATTCATTCGCACGATCCATTCTAATTCATTCGTATGATCCATTCTAATTTATTCGTTCAAATATATCCATTCTAATTCATTCGTACGATCCATTCTAATTCATTCGCACGATCCATTCTAATTCATTCGCACGAATGTATCCATTCTAATTCATTTGCACGATCCATTCTAATTCATTCCTATGATCCATTCTAATTCATTCGTACGATCCATTCTAATTCATTCGTCCGATCCATTCAAATTCATTCGTACGATGCAATCTAATTCGTTCACACAAATGTATCTATTCGTACGATCCATTCAAATCCATTCGTACGATCCATTCTAATCCATTCGTACGATCCATTCTAATTCATTCTCATAAATGTAACCTTTCTAATTCATTTGTTCGATCCATTCTAATTCATTCGTACGATCCATTCTAATCCATTCGTACGATCCATTCTAATCCATTCGTACGATCCATTCTAATTCATTCGGACAAATGTAACCATTCTAATTCATTCGTACGATCCATTCTAATTCATTCCTACGATCCATTCTAATTCATTCGCACGAATGTATCTATTCTAATTCTTTTGCACGATCCATTCTAATTCATTCCTATGATCCATTCTAATTCATTCGTACGATCCATTCTAATTCATTCGCTCGAATTATCCATTCTAATTCATTCGTACGATCCATTCTAATTCATTCCTACGGTCCATTCTAATTCATTCGCACAAATGTATCCATTCTAATTCATTCGTACGATCCATTCTAATTCATTCGTACGATCCATTCTAATTCATTCATACGATCCATTCTAATTCGTTCGTACGATCCATTCTAATTCATTCGTACGATCCATTCTAATCCATTCGTACGATCCATTCTAATTCATTCGTTCAAATGAATTAGAAAGGATCGTATGAATGAATAAGAATGGATCGTATGAATGAATTAGAATGGATCGTGCGAATGAATTAGAATGAATCGTACGAATGAATTAGAATGGATACATTCGAGCGAATGAATTAGAATGGATCGTACGAATGAATTAGAATGGATCAAAGGAATGAATTAGAATGGATCGTGCAAATGAATTAGAATGGATACATTCGTGCGAATGAATTAGAATGGATCGTAGGAATGAATTAGAATGGATCGTATGAATGAATTAGAATGGTTACATTCGTGCGAATGAATTAGAATGGATCGTACGAATGAATTAGAATGGATCGTACGAATGAATTAGAATTGATCATATGAATGAGTTAGAATGGATCGTATGAATGAATTAAAATGGATTGTACGAATGAATTAGAATGGATCATACGAATGAATTAGAATGGATCGTGTGAATGAATTAGAATTGATCATACGAATGCGTACGAATGAATTAGAATGGATCGTACAAATGAATTAGAAAGGTTACATTTGTGAGAATGAATTAGAATGGATCGTACGAATGGATTAGAATGGATCGTACGAATGGATTAGATTGGATCGTACGAATGAATTAGAATAGATCATACAAATGAATTAGATAGGTTACATTAATGAGAATGAATTAGAATGGATCGTATGAATGAATTAGAATGGATCATGCGAATGAATTTGAATGGATCGTACTAATGAATTAGAATGGATCGAACGAATGAATTAGAATGGATACATTCGAGCGAATGAATTTGAATAGATCGTAGGAATGAATTAGAATGGATCATACGAATGAATTAGAATGGATCGTGCGAATGAATTAGAATGGATTGTACGAATGAATTAGAATGGATACATTCGTGCGAATGAATTAGAATGGATTGTACGATCCATTCTAATTCATTTGTATGATCCATTCTAATGCATTCGTACGATTCATTCTAATTCATTTGGACGATCCATTCTAATTCATTCGTACGATCCATTCTAATCCATTCGTACGATCCATTCTTAATCATTCGTACGATCCATTCTAATTCATTCTCACAAATGTAACATTTTTAATTCATTTGTACGATCCATTCTAATTCATTTGTACGATCCATTCTAATTCATTCGTACGATCCATTCTAATGCATTCGTACGATCCATTCTAATTCATTCGCACGATTGTAACCATTCTAATTCATTCGTACGATCCATTCGAATTCATTCCTACGATCCATTCTAATTCATTCACACGAATGTATCCATTCTAATTCATTTGCACGATCCATTCTAATTCATTCCTATGATCCATTCTAATTCATTCGCACGAATGTAACCATTCTAATTCATTCGTACGATCCATTCTAATTCATTCCTACGATCCATTCTAATTCATTCGCACGAATGTATCCATTCTAATTCATTTGCACGATCCATTCTAATTCATTCCTATGATCCATTCTAATTCATTCGAACGATCCATTCTAATTAATTTGCTCGAATATATCTATTCTAATTCATTCGTACGATCCATTCTAATTCATTTGTATGATCCATTCTAATTCATTCTCATGAATGTATCCATTCTAATTCATTCGTACAATCCATTCTAATTTATTCATACGATCCATTCTAATTCATTCGCACGATCCATTCTAATTCATTCGTACGATCCATTCTAATTCATTCGCATGAATATATCTATTCTAATTCATTCGTATGATCCATTCTAATTTATTCGCACGATCTATTCTAATTCATTCGCTCGAATGTATACATTCTAATTCTTTCATACGATCCATTCTAATTCGTTCATACGATCCATTCTAATTCGTTCATACGATCCATTCAAATTCATTCGTACGATGCAATCTAATTCATTCGCACAAATGTATCTATTCTAATTCATTCGTACAATGCGTTCTAATCCACTCGTACGATCCATTCTAATCCATTCGTACGATCCATTCTAATCCATTCGTACGATCCATTCTAATTCATTCGTACGATCCATTCTAATTCATTCTCACAAATGTAACCTTTCTAATTCATTCGTATGATCCATTCTAATTTATTCGCACGATCTATTCTAATTCATTCGTACGATCTATTATAATTCATTTGTACGATCCATTCTAATTCATTCTCACGAATGTAATCTTTCTAATTCATTTGTATGATCCATTCTAATTTATTCCTACGATCCATTCTAATCCATTCGTACGATCCATTCTAATTCATTCGTACGATCTATTCTAATTCATTCTCACAAATGTAACCTTTCTAACTCATTCGTACGATCCATTCTAATTCATTCGTACGATCTATTTTAATTCATTCGCATGATCCATTCTAATTCATTCGTATGATACATTCGGGCGAATGAATTAGAATGGATCATACGAATGAATTAGAATGGATCGTATGAATGAATTAGAATAGATCGTACGAATAAATTAGAATGGATCATACGAATGAATTAGAATAGATATACTCATGCAAATGAATTAGAATGGATCGTACGAATGAATTAGAATGGCTCGTGTGAATGAATTAGAATGGATCGTATGAATAAATTAGAATGGATCGTACGAATGAATTAAAATGGATACATTTGTGCGAATGAATTAGAATGGATCATACGATTGAATTTGAATGGATCGTACGAATAAATTAGAACGGATACATTTGTGCGATGAATAAGAATGGAGCGTACGAATGAATTAGAATGGAGCGTACGAATGAATTAGAATGGATCGTGCGAATGAATTAGACAGGATCATACGAATGAATTAGAATGGATACATTTGTGCGAATGAATTAGAATGGATCGTACGAATGAATTAGAATGGATTGTGCGAATGAATTAGAATGGATCGTGCAAATGAATTAGAATGGATCGTACGTATGATCCATTCTAATTCATTCGTACGATCTAATCTAATTCATTCCTACGATCTATTCTAATTCATTCGCTCGAATGTATCCATTCTAATTCATTTGTACGATCCATTCTAATTCATTCGTATGATCCATTCTAACTCATTCGGTGGATCCATTCTAATTCATTCGTACGATCCATTCTAATTCATTAGTACGATCCATTCTAATTCATTCGCATGAATGTATCCATTTTAATTCATTCGTACGATCCATTCAAATCCATTCTAATTCATTCGCATGAATGTATCGATTCTAATTCATTCGTACGATCCATTCTAATTCATTCGTATAATCCATTCAAATTCATTCGTACGATCCATTCTTATTCATTCATATGATCCATTCTAATTCATTCGCATAATCCATTCTAATTCATTCGTACGATCCATTCTAATTCATTCGTATGATCCATTCTAACTCGTACGATCCATTCAAATTCATTCGCAAGAATATATCCATTCTAATTCATTCGCACGAATGTATCCATTCTAATTCATTCGTACGATCCATTCTAATCCATTCGTACGATCCATTCTAATCCATTCGTACGATCCATTATAATTCATTCATATGATCTATTCTAATTCATTCGTATGATCCATTCTAATTCATTTGCATGAATGTATCCATTCTAATTTATTCGTACGATCCATTCTAATTCATTCCTACGATCCATTCTAATTCATTCGCGCGAATGTATCCATTCTAATTCATTTGCACGATCCATTCTAATTCATTCCTTTGATCCATTCTAATTCATTCGTACGATCCATTCTAATTCATTTGTACGATCCATTCTAATTCATTTGCACGATCCATTCTAATTCATTTGCACGATCCATTCTAATTCATTCGCTCGAATGTATCCATTCTAATTCATTCGTACGATCTATTCTAATTCATTCGGGCGAATGAATTAGAATGGATCATACGAATAAATTAGAATAGATCATAGGAATGAATTAGAATGGATCGTGCAAATGAATTAGAATGGATACATTCGTGCGAATGAATTAGAATGGATCGTAGGAATGAATTAGAATGGATCGTACGAATGTATTAGAATGGTTACATTCGTGCGAATGAATTAGAATGGATCGTACGAATGGTTTAGAATGGATCGTACGAATGGATTAGAATGGATCATACGAATGGATTAGAATGGATCGTACGAATGAATTAGAATGGATCATACAAATGAATTAGAAAGGTTACATTCGTGAGAATGAATTAGAATGGATCGTACGAATGAATTAGAATGGATCGTACGAATAAATTAGAATGGATACATTCGAGCGAATGAATTAGAATGGATCGTACGAATGAATTAGAATAGATCATAGAAATGAATTAGAATGGATCGTGCAAATGAATTAGAATGGATACATTCGTGCGAATGAATTAGAATGGATCGTACAAATGAATTAGAATGGTTTCATTCATGCGAATGAATTAGAATGGATCGTAGGAATAAATTAGAATGGATCGTACGAATGAATTAGAATGGTTACATTCGTGCGAATGAATTAGAATGGATTGTACGAATGAATTAGAATGGATCGTACGAATGGATTAGAATGGATCGTACGAATGAATTAGAATGGATCGTACATATGAATTAGAAAGGTTACATTTGTGAGAATGAATTAGAATGGATCGTACGAATGAATTAGAATGGATCGTACAAATGGATTAGAATGGATCGTACGAATGGATTAGAATGGATCGTACGAATGAATTATAATGGATCATACAAATGAATTAGAAAGGTTACATTCGTGAGAATGAATTAGAATGGATCGTATGAATGAATTAGAATGGATCATGCGAATGAATTTGAATGGATCGTACGAATGAATTAGAATGGATCGAACGAATGAATTAGAATGGATACATTCGAGCGAATGAATTAGAATAAATCGTAGAAATGAATTAGAATGGATCATTCTAATGAATTAGAATTGATCGTGCGAATGAATTAGAATGGATTGTACGAATGAATTAGAATGGATACATTCATGGGAATGAATTAGAATGGATCGGACGAATGAATAAGAATGGATCGTACGATCCATTCTAATTCATTTGTATGATCCATTCTAATCCATTCATACGATCCATTCTAATTCATTCTCACAAATGTAACCTTTCTAATTTATTTGTACGATCCATTCTAATTCATTCGTACGATCCATTCTAATCCATTCGTACGATCCATTCTAATTCATTCGCACGAATGTAACCATTCTAATTCATTCGTACGATCCATTCTAATGCATTCCTACGATCCATTCTAATTCATTCGCACGAATGTATCCATTCTAATTCATTTGCACGATCCATTCTAATTCATTCCTATGATCCATTCTAATTCATTCGTATGATACATTCTAATTCATTCGTACGATCCATTCAAATTCATTTGCATGATCCATTCTAATTCATTCGTACGATCCATTCTAATTCATTCTCACGAATGTAACCTATCTAATTCATTTGTATGATCCATTCTAATTCATTCGTACGATCCATTCTAATCTATTCGTACGATCCATTCTAATCCATTCGTACGATCCATTCTAATTCATTCGTACGATCCATTCTAATTCATTCTCACAAATGTAACCTTTCTAATTCACTTGTACGATCCATTCTAATTCATTCGTACGATCCATTCTAATCCATTCGTACGATCTATTCTAATCCATTCTAATTCATTCGCACGAATGTAACCATTCTAATTCATTCGTACGATCCATTCTAATTCATTCCTACGATCCATTCTAATTCATTCGCACGAATGTATCCATTCTAATTCATTTGCACGATCCATTCTAATTCATTCCTATGATCCATTCTAATTCATTCGTACGATCCATTCTAATTCATTCGCTCGAATGTATCCATTCTAATTCATTCGTACGATCATGCGAATGAATTAGAATAGATCGTACGAATGAATTAGAATAGATCATGCGAATAAATTAGAATGGATCATACGAATGAATTAGAATAGATATATTCATGCGAATGAATTAGAATGGATCGTACGAATGAATTAGAATGGATCGTGCGAATGAATTAGAATGGATCATACGATTCATTCTAATTCATTCGTACGATCCATTCTAATGCATTCGTACGATTCATTCTAATTCATTTGCACGATCCATTCTAATTCATTCGTACGATCCATTCTTATTCATTCATACGATCCATTCTAATTAATTCGCACAATCCATTCTAATTCATTCGTACAATCCATTCTAATTCATTCGCACGATCCATTCTAATTCATTCGTATGATCCATTCTAATTCATTCCTACGATCTATTCTAATTCATTCGCTCAAATGTATCCATTCTAATTCATTCGTTCGATCAATTCTAATTCATTCGTTTGATCAATTCTAATTCATTCGTACGATCCATTCTAATTCATTCGCACGATCCATTCTAATTCATTCGTATAATCCATTCTAATTCATTTGTACGATCCATTCTAATTCATTCGCACGAATGTATCCATTCTAATTCATTCGCACGATCCATTCTAATCCATTCGTACAAATGTATCTATTCTAATTCATTCGTACAATGCGTTCTAATCCATTCGTACGATCCATTCGTACGATCCATTCTAATTCATTCGTACGATCCATTCTAATTGATTCGTACGATCCATTCTAATTAATTCGCACAAATGTATCCATTCTAATTCATTCGTACGATCTATTCAAATTCAATTGTATGATCCATTCTAATTCATTCGCACAAATGTATCCATTTTAATTCATTCGTACGATCCATTCTAATTTATTCATACGATCCATTCTAATTTATTCGCACGATCCATTCTAATTCATTCGTACGATCCATTCTAATTCATTCGCATGAATATATCTATTCTAATTCATTCGTATGATCCATTCTAATTTATTCACTCGCACTATCCATTCTAATTCATTCGCACGATTCATTCTAATTCATTCGTACGATCCATTCTAATTCATTCATACGATCCATTCTAATTTATTCGTATGATCAATTCTAATTCATTCGCATGATCCATTCTAATTCATTCTCATGAATGTAACCTTTCTAATTCATTTGTACGATCCATTCTAATTCATTCGTACGATGCATTCTAATTTATTCGTACGATCCATTCTAATTCATTCGCACTATCCATTCTAATTCATTCATACGATTCATTCTAATTCATTCGTACGATCCATTCTAATTCATTCGTACAAATGTATCCATTCTAATTCATTCGTACGATCCATTCAAATTCTTTCCTACGATCCATTCTAATTCATTCGCACGAATGTATCCATTCTAATTCATTCGTACGATCCATTCTAATTCATTCCTACGATCGATTCTAATTCATTCGCACGAATATAACCATTCTAATTCATTCGTACGATCCATTCTAATTCATTCCTACGATCCATTCTAATTCATTCGCACGAATGTATCCATTCTAATACATTCGTACGATCCATTCTAATCCATTCGTACGATCCATTCTAATTCATTCATACGATCCATTCTAATTCGTTCGTACGATCCATTCTAATTCGCTCGTACGATCCATTCTAATTCATTCGCACGGTCAATTCTAATTCATTCGTACGATCCATTCTAATTCATACGTAGAATCCATTCTAATTCATTCACACGATCCATTCTAATTCATTCGCACGATCCATTCTAATCCATTCGTACGATCCATTCAAATCTATTCGTACGATCCATTCTAATCCACTTGTACGATCCATTCTAATTCATTCTCACAAATGTAACCGTTCTAATTCATTTGTATGATCCATTCTAATTCATTCGTACGATCCATTCTAATCCATTCGTATGATTCATTCTAATCCATTCGTACGATCCATTCTAATCCATTCGTACGATCCATTCTAATTCATTTGCACGATCCATTCTAATTCATTCGTATGAATGTATCCATTCTAATTCATTCGTACGATCCATTCTAATTCATTCATATGATCCATTCTAACTCATTCGGTGGATCCATTCTAATTCATTCGTACGATCGATTCTAATTCATTCGTACGATCCATGCTAATTTATTCGTACGATCCATTCTAATTCATTCGTACGATCTATTCTAATTCATTCGCACGAATGTAACCATTCTAATTCATTCGTACGATTCATTCTAATTCATTCATATGAGCTATTCTAATTCATTCGTACGATCCATTCTAATTCATTCGTACGATCTATTATAATTCATTCATACAATTCATTCAGATTCATTCGCACAAATGTATCCATTCAAATTCATTTGTACGATCCATTCTAATTAATTCGCACGATCCATTCTAATTCAGTCGTATGAATGTATCCATTTTAATTCATTCGTACGATCCATTCTAAATCATTCGTAAGATCCATTCTAATTCATTTGTACGATCCATTCTAATTCATTCGTACGATCGATTCTAATTCATTCGCACGATCCATTCTAATTCATTCGCACGATCCATTCTAATTCATTCGTATGATCCATTCTAATTTATTCGTTCAAATATATCCATTCTAATTCATTCGTACGATCCATTCTAATTCATTCGCACGATCCATTCTAATTCATTCGCACGAATGTATCCATTCTAATTCATTTGCACGATCCATTCTAATTCATTCCTATGATCCATTCTAATTCATTCGTCCGATCCATTCAAATTCATTCGTACGATGCAATCTAATTCGTTCACACAAATGTATCTATTCGTACGATCCATTCAAATCCATTCGTACGATCCATTCTAATCCATTCGTACGATCCATTCTAATTCATTCTCACAAATGTAACCTTTTTAATTCATTTGTTCGATCCATTCTAATTCATTCGTACGATCCATTCTAATCCATTCGTACGATCCATTCTAATCCATTCGTACGATCCATTCTAATTCATTCGGACAAATGTAACCATTCTAATTCATTCGTACGATCCATTCTAATTCATTCCTACGATCCATTCTAATTCATTCGCACGAATGTATCTATTCTAATTCTTTTGCACGATCCATTCTAATTCATTCCTATGATCCATTCTAATTCATTCGTATGATCCATTCTAATTCATTCGCTCGAATTATCCATTCTAATTCATTCGTACGATCCATTCTAATTCATTCCTACGGTCCATTCTAATTCATTCGCACAAATGTAGCCATTCTAATTCATTCGTACGATCCATTCTAATTCATTCGTACGATCCATTCTAATTCATTCATACGATCCATTCTAATTCGTTCGTACGATCCATTCTAATTCATTCGTACGATCCATTCTAATCCATTCGTACGATCCATTCTAATTCATTCGTTCAAATGAATTAGAAAGGATCGTATGAATGAATAAGAATGGATCGTACGAATGAATTAGAATGGATCGTGCGAATGAATTAGAATGAATCGTACGAATGAATTAGAATGGATACATTCGAGCGAATGAATTAGAATGGATCGTACGAATGAATTAGAATGGATCAAAGGAATGAATTAGAATGGATCGTGCAAATGAATTAGAATGGATACATTCGTGCGAATGAATTAGAATGGATCGTAGGAATGAATTAGAATGGATCGTATGAATGAATTAGAATGGTTACATTCGTGCGAATGAATTAGAATGGATCGTACGAATGAATTAGAATGGATCGTACGAATGAATTAGAATTGATCATATGAATGTGTTAGAACGGATCGTATGAATGAATTAAAATGGATTGTACGAATGAATTAGAATGGATCATACGAATGAATTAGAATGGATCGTGTGAATGAATTAGAATTGATCATACGAATGCGTACGAATGAATTAGAATGGATCGTACAAATGAATTAGAAAGGTTACATTTGTGAGAATGAATTAGAATGGATCGTACGAATGGATTAGAATGGATCGTACGAATGGATTAGATTGGATCGTACGAATGAATTAGAATAGATCATACAAATGAATTAGATAGGTTACATTAATGAGAATGAATTAGAATGGATCGTATGAATGAATTAGAATGGATCATGCGAATGAATTTGAATGGATCGTACTAATGAATTAGAATGGATCGAACGAATGAATTAGAATGGATACATTCGAGCGAATGAATTTGAATAGATCGTAGGAATGAATTAGAATGGATCATACGAATGAATTAGAATGGATCGTGCGAATGAATTAGAATGGATTGTACGAATGAATTAGAATGGATACATTCGTGCGAATGAATTAGAATGGATTGGACGAATGAATTAGAATGGATTGTACGATCCATTCTAATTCATTTGTATGATCCATTCTAATGCATTCGTACGATTCATTCTAATTCATTTGGACGATCCATTCTAATTCATTCGTACGATCCATTCTAATCCATTCGTACGATCCATTCTTAATCATTCGTACGATCCATTCTAATTCATTCTCACAAATGTAACATTTTTAATTCATTTGTACGATCCATTCTAATTCATTTGTACGATCCATTCTAATTCATTCGTACGATCCATTCTAATCCATTCGTACGATCCATTCTAATTCATTCGCACGATTGTAACCATTCTAATTCATTCGTACGATCCATTCTAATTCATTCCTACGATCCATTCTAATTCATTCACACGAATGTATCCATTCTAATTCATTTGCACGATCCATTCTAATTCATTCCTATGATCCATTCTAATTCATTCGCACGAATGTAACCATTCTAATTCATTCGTACGATCCATTCTAATTCATTCCTACGATCCATTCTAATTCATTCGCACGAATGTATCCATTCTAATTCATTTGCACGATCCATTCTAATTCATTCCTATGATCCATTCTAATTCATTCGTACGATCCATTCTAATTCATTTGCTCGAATGTATCCATTCTAATTCATTCGTACGATCCATTCTAATTCATTTGTATGATCCATTCTAATTCATTCTCACGAATGTATCCATTCTAATTCATTCGTACAATCCATTCTAATTTATTCATACGATCCATTCTAATTCATTCGCACGATCCATTCTAATTCATTCGTACGATCCATTCTAATTCATTCGCATGAATATATCTATTCTAATTCATTCGTATGATCCATTCTAATTTATTCGCACGATCTATTCTAATTCATTCGCTCGAATGTATACATTCTAATTCTTTCGTACGATCCATTCTAATTCGTTCATACGATCCATTCTAATTCGTTCATACGATCCATTCAAATTCATTCGTACGATGCAATCTAATTCATTTGCACAAATGTATCTATTCTAATTCATTCGTACAATGCGTTCTAATCCATTCGTACGATCCATTCTAATCCATTCGTACGATCCATTCTAATCCATTCGTACGATCCATTCTAATTCATGCGTACGATCCATTCTAATTCATTCTCACAAATGTAACCTTTCTAATTCATTCGTATGATCCATTCTAATTTATTCGCACGATCTATTCTAATTCATTCGTACGATCTATTATAATTCATTTGTACGATCCATTCTAATTCATTCTCACGAATGTAATCTTTCTAATTCATTTGTATGATCCATTCTAATTTATTCCTACGATCCATTCTAATCCATTCATACGATCCATTCTAATTCATTTGTACGATCTATTCTAATTCATTCTCACAAATGTAACCTTTCTAATTCATTCGTACGATCCATTCTAATTCATTCGTACGATCTATTTTAATTCATTCGCATGATCCATTCTAATTCATTCGTATGATACATTCGGGCGAATGAATTAGAATGGATCATACGAATGAATTAGAATGGATCGTATGAATGAATTAGAATAGATCGTACGAATAAATTAGAATGGATCATACGAATGAATTAGAATAGATATACTCATGCAAATGAATTAGAATGGATCGTACGAATGAATTAGAATGGATCGTGTGAATGAATTAGAATGGATCGTATGAATAAATTAGAATGGATCGTACGAATGAATTAAAATGGATACATTTGTGCGAATGAATTAGAATGGATCATAAGATTGAATTTGAATGGATCGTACGAATAAATTAGAACGGATACATTTGTGCGATGAATAAGAATGGAGCGTACGAATGAATTAGAATGGAGCGTACGAATGAATTAGAATGGATCGTGCGAATGAATTAGACAGGATCATACGAATGAATTAGAATGGATACATTTGTGCGAATGAATTAGAATGGATCGTACGAATGTATTAGAATGGATTGTGCGAATGAATTAGAATGGATCGTGCGAATGAATTAGAATGGATCGTACGTATGATCCATTCTAATTCATTCGTACGATCTAATCTAATTCATTCCTACGATCTATTCTAATTCATTCGCTCGAATGTATCCATTCTAATTCATTCGTACGATCCATTCTAATTCATTCGTATGATCCATTCTAACTCATTCGGTGGATCCATTCTAATTCATTCGTACGATCCATTCTAATTCATTCGTACGATCCATTCTAATTCATTCGCATGAATGTATCCATTTTAATTCATTCGTACGATCCATTCAAATCCATTCTAATTCATTCGCATGAATGTATCCATTCTAATTCATTCGTACGATCCATTCTAATTCATTCGTATAATCCATTCAAATTCATTCGTACGATTCATTCTTATTCATTCATATGATCCATTCTAATTCATTCGCATAATCCATTCTAATTCATTCGTACGATCCATTCTAATTCATTCGTATGATCCATTCTAACTCGTACGATCCATTCAAATTCATTCGCAAGAATGTATCCATTCTAATTCATTCGCACGAATGTATCCATTCTAATTCATTCGTACGATCCATTCTAATCCATTCGTACGATCCATTCTAATCCATTCGTACGATCCATTATAATTCATTCATATGATCTATTCTAATTCATTCGTATGATCCATTCTAATTCATTTGCATGAATGTATCCATTCTAATTTATTCGTACGATCCATTCTAATTCATTCCTACGATCCATTCTAATTCATTCGCGCGAATGTATCCATTCTAATTCATTTGCACGATCCATTCTAATTCATTCCTTTGATCCATTCTAATTCATTCCTTTGATCCATTCTAATTCATTCGCTCGAATGTATCCATTCTAATTCATTCGTACGATCTATTCTAATTCATTCGGGCGAATGAATTAGGATCGTACGAATGAATTAGAATGGATCATACGAATAAATTAGAATAGATCATAGGAATGAATTAGAATGGATCGTGCAAATGAATTAGAATGGATACATTCGTGCGAATGAATTAGAATGGATCGTTGGAATGAATTAGAATGGATCGTACGAATGTATTAGAATGGTTACATTCGTGCGAATGAATTAGAATGGATCGTACGAATGGTTTAGAATGGATCGTACGAATGGATTAGAATGGATCGTACGAATGGATTAGAATGGATCGTACGAATGAATTAGAATGGATCATACAAATGAATTAGAAAGGTTACATTCGTGAGAATGAATTAGAATGGATCGTACGAATGAATTAGAATGGATCGTACGAATAAATTAGAATGGATACATTCGAGCGAATGAATTAGAATGGATCGTACGAATGAATTAGAATAGATCATAGAAATGAATTAGAATGGATCGTGCAAATGAATTAGAATGGATACATTCGTGCGAATGAATTAGAATGGATCGTACAAATGAATTAGAATGGTTTCATTCATGCGAATGAATTAGAATGGATCGTAGGAATAAATTAGAATGGATCGTACGAATGAATTAGAATGGTTACATTCGTGCGAATGAATTAGAATGGATTGTAGGAATGAATTAGAATGGATCGTACGAATGGATTAGAATGGATCGTACGAATGAATTAGAATGGATCGTACATATGAATTAGAAAGGTTACATTTGTGAGAATGAATTAGAATGGATCGTACGAATGAATTAGAATGGATCGTACGAATGGATTAGAATGGATCGTACGAATGGATTAGAATGGATCGTACGAATGAATTAGAATGGATCATACAAATGAATTAGAAAGGTTACATTCGTGAGAATGAATTAGAATGGATCGTATGAATGAATTAGAATGGATCATGCGAATGAATTTGAATGGATCGTACGAATGAATTAGAATGGATCGAACGAATGAATTAGAATGGATACATTCGAGCGAATGAATTAGAATAAATCGTAGAAATGAATTAGAATGGATCATTCTAATGAATTAGAATTGATCGTGCGAATGAATTAGAATGGATTATACGAATGAATTAGAATGGATACATTCATGGGAATGAATTAGAATGGATCGGACGAATGAATAAGAATGGATCGTACGATCCATTCTAATTCATTTGTATGATCCATTCTAATCCATTCATACGATCCATTCTAATTCATTCTCACAAATGTAACCTTTCTAATTTATTTGTACGATCCATTCTAATTCATTCGTACGATCCATTCTAATCCATTCGTACGATCGATTCTAATTCATTCGCACGAATGTAACCATTCTAATTCATTTGTACGATCCATTCTAATACATTCCTACGATCCATTCTAATTCATTCGCACGAATGTATCCATTCTAATTCATTTGCACGATCCATTCTAATTCATTCCTATGATCCATTCTAATTTATTCGTATGATACATTCTAATTCATTCGTACGATCCATTCAAATTCATTTGCATGATCCATTCTAATTCATTCGTACGATCCATTCTAATTCATTCTCACGAATGTAACCTATCTAATTCATTTGTATGATCCATTCTAATTCATTCGTACGATCCATTCTAATCTATTCGTACGATCCATTCTAATCCATTCGTACGATCCATTCTAATTCATTCGTACGATCCATTCTAATTCATTCTCACAAATGTAACCTTTCTAATTCACTTGTACGATCCATTCTAATTCATTCGTACGATCCATTCTAATCCATTCGTACGATCTATTCTAATCCATTCTAATTCATTCGCACAAATGTAACCATTCTAATTCATTCGTACGATCCATTCTAATTCATTCCTACGATCCATTCTAATTCATTCGCACGAATGTATCCATTCTAATTCATTTGCACGATCCATTCTAATTCATTCCTATGATCCATTCTAATTCATTCGTACGATCCATTCTAATTCATTCGCTCGAATGTATCCATTCTAATTCATTCGTACGATAATGCGAATGAATTAGAATAGATCGTACGAATGAATTAGAATAGATCATGCGAATAAATTAGAATGGATCATACGAATGAATTAGAATAGATATATTCATGCGAATGAATTAGAATGGATCGTACGAATGAATTAGAATGGATCGTGCGAATGAATTAGAATGGATCGTATGAATAAATTAGAATGGATCGTATGAATAAATTAAAATGGATACATTTGTGCGAATGAATTAGAATGGATCATACGCTTGAATTTGAATGGATATATTCGTACGAATGAATTAGAATGCATCGTATGAATGAATTAGAATGGACCATGCGAATGAATTAGAATGGATCATACGAATGAATTAGAATGGATACATTCGAGCGAATGAATTAGAATGGATCGTACGAATGAATTAGAATGGATCGTACGAATGGATTAGAATGGATCGTACGAATGAATTAGTATGGATCGTACGAACGAATTAGAATGGATCATACAAATGAATTAGAATGGATACATTCGAGCGAATGAATTAGAATGGATCATAGGAATGAATTAGATTGGATCGTGCAAATGAATTAGAATGGATACATTTGTGCGAATGTATTAGATGGATCGTAGGAATGAATTAGAATGGATCGTACGAATGAATTAGAATGGTTACATTCGTGCGAAGGAATTAGAATGGATCGTACGAATGGATTAGAATGGATCGTATAAATGGATTAGAACGCATTGTACGAATGAATCAGAATAGATACATTTCTGCGAATGAATTAGATTGCGTCGTACGAATGAATTTGAATGGATTGTACGAGTGAATTAGAATGGATCGTACGAATGAATTAGAATGGATACATTCGTGCGAATGAATTTGAATGGATCGTTCGAATGAATTATAATGGATCGTACGAATGAATTAGAATGGATATATTCGAGCGAATGAATAAGAATGGATCGTACGAATAAATTAGAATGGATACATTCGTGCGAATGAATTAGAATGGATTATACGAATGAATTAGAATGGATACATTTGTGCGAATGAATTTGAATGGATTGCACGAATTAAATTCGAATGGATCGTACGAATGGATTAGAATAGATCGTACGAATGAATTATAATGGATCATACAAATGAATTAGAAAGGTTACATTCGTGAGAATGAATTAGAATGGATCGTGCGAATAAATTAGAATTGATCATACGAATGGATTAGAATGGATCGTACGAATGAATTAGAATAGATCATGCGAATGAATTAGAATGGATCGTACGAACGAATTAGAATGGATCGTACGAACGAATTAGAATGGATCGTATGAATGAATTAGAATAGATCGTACGAATGAATTAGAATAGATACATTCGAGCGAATGAATTAGAATGGATTGTACGAATGAATTAGAATGGATCATAGGAATGAATTAGAATGGATCGTGCAAATGAATTAGAATGGATACATTCATGCGAATGAATTTGAATGGATCGTAGGAATGAATTAGAATGGATCGTACGAATGAATTAAAATAGTTACATTCGTGCGAATGAATTAGAATGGATCGTACGAATGAATTAGAGTGGATCGTGCGAATGAATTAGAATGGATCATACGATCCATTCTAATTCATTCGTATGATCAATTCTAATTCATTCGCACGATCCATTCTAATTCAAACGTACGATCCATTCTAATTTATTCGCACAAATGTATCCATTCTAATTCATTCGTACGATCCATTCTAATTCATTCCAATGATCCATTCTAATTCATTCGCACGAATGTATCCATTCTAATTCATTTGCACGATCCATTCTAATTCATTCCTATGATCCATTCTAATTCATTCGTACGATCCATTCTAATTTATTCGCTCGAATGTATCCATTCTAATTCATTCGTACGATCCATTCTAATTCGTTCATACGATCCATTCTAATTCGTTCGTACGATCCATTCTAATTCGTTCGTACGATCCATTCTAATTCATTCACATGATCTATTCTAATTCATTCGTACGATCCATTCTAATCCATTCGTATGATCAATTCTAATTCATTCGCACGATCCATTCTAGTTCATTCTCACGAATGTAACCTTTCTAATTCATTTGTACAATCCATTCTAATTCATTCGTACGATCCATTCTAATTCAATTCGTGCAATCCATTCAAATTCATTCGCACAAATATATCCATTCTAATTCATTCGTACGATCGATTTCAATTCATTCGCTCGAATGTATCCATTCTAATTCATTCGTACGATTCATTCTAATTTATTCCTACGATCCATTCTAATTCATTCGCACGAATGTATCCATTCTAATTCATTCGTACGATCCATTCTAATTCATTCGTACAATCCATTCAAATTCATTCGTACGATGCAATCTAATTCATTCGCACAAATGTATCTATTCTAATTCATTCGCACGAATGTATCCATTCTAATTCATTTGCACGATCCAATCTAATTCATTCCTAAGATCCATTATAATTCATTCGTACGATCCATTCTAATTCATTCGCTCGAATGTATCCATTCTAATTCATTCGTATGATCCATTCTAATTCGTTCGTACGATCCATTCTAATTCGTTCGTACGATCCATTCTAATTCATTCATACGATCCATTCTAATCCATTCGTACGATCCATTCTAATTCATTCGTACGATCCATTCTAATACATTCGTCCGATCCATTCTAATTCATTCGCACGAATGTATCCATTCTAATTCATTCGTATGATCCATTCTAATTCATTCCTATGATCCATTCTAATTCATTCGCACAAATGTATCCATTCTAATTCATTCGTACGATCCATTCTAATTCATTCGCATGAATATATCTATTCTAATTCAATCGTATGATACATTCATACGACTGAATTAGAATGGATTGTACGAATGAATTAGAATTGATCATACGAATAAATTTGAATGGATTGTACGAATAAATTAGAATGGATCGTGCGAATGAATTAGAATGGATCGTACAAATGAATTAGAATGGATCGTACGATTCATTCTAATTCTTTCGTACGATCCATTCTAATGCATTCGTACGATTCATTCTAATTCATTCGCACGATCCATTTTAATTCATTCGTATGATCCATTCTAATTTATTTGCACGAATATACGATCCATTCTAATTTATTCGCAAGAATGTATCCATTCTAATTCATTCGTACAATTCATTCGAATTTATTCATACAAATATATCCATTCTAATTCATTCGTACGATCCATTCTAATTCATTCATACGATCCATTTTAATTCATTCGCATGATCTATTCTAATTCATTCGTATGATACATTCGTGCGAATGAAATAGAATGGATCGTACGAATGAATTAGAATGGATCGTACGAATGAATTTGAATGAATTGTACAAATGAATAAGAATAGATCGTACGAATGAATTAGAATGGATACATTTGTGCGAATGAATTAGAATGGATCGGACGAATGAATTAGAATGGATCATATGAATGAATTAGAATTGATCGTACGAATTAGAATGGATCGTACGAATGAATTAGAATGGATCGTACGATCGTACGATCCATTCTAATTCATTCCTACGATCCATTTTAATTCATTCGCACGAATGTATCCATTCTAATTCATTCGTATGATCCAATCTAATTCATTCCTACAATCTATTCTAATTCATTCGCTCGAACGTATCCATTCTAATTCATTCGTTCGATCCATTCTAATTCATTCGTACGATCCATTCTAATTCATTCGTACGATCCATTCTAATTCATTCGTACGATCTATTCTAATTCATTCGCATCATCCATTCTAATTCATTCATACGATCCTAATTCATTCGTACGATCCATTCTAATTCATTCGCACGATCCATTCTAATTTATTCGTACGATCCATTCTAATTCATTCGTACGAACTATTCTAATTCATTCGCATCATCCATTCTAATTCATTCGTACGATCCATTCTAATTCATTCTCACGAATGCAACCATTCTAATTCATTCGTACAATCCATTCTAATTCATTCGCATGATCCATTCTAATTTATTCGTATGATACATTCATGCGAATGAATTAGAATGGATCGTACGAATGAGTTAGAATGGATCGTACGAATGAATTAGAATAGTTCGTGCGAATAAATTAGAATGGATCATACGAATGAATTAGAATAGATATATTCATGCGAATGAATTAGAATGGATCGTACGAATGAATTAAAATGGATCGTGTGGATGAATTAGAATGGATCATACGAATGAATTAAAATGGATACATTTGTGCGAATGAATTAGAATAGATCATACGATTGTATTTGAATGGATCGTACGAATGAATTGGAATGGATACATTCGAGCGAATGAAATAGAATAGATCGTAGGAATGAATTAGAATGGATCATACAAATAAATTAGAATGGATCGTGCGAATGAATTAGAATGGATTGTACGAATGAATTATAATGGATACATTCGTGCGAATGAATTAGAATGGATCGGACGAATGAATTAGAATGGATTCTAATCCATTCGTACGATCCATTCTAATCTATTCTAATTCATTCGCACAAATGTATCCATTCTAATTCATTCTCACAAATGTATCCATTCTAATTCATTCGTATGATCCATTCTAATTCATTCCTACGATCCATTCTAATCCATTCGTACGATCCATTCTAATCCATTCGTACGATCCATTCTAAATCATTCGTACGATCCATTCTAATTCATTCTCACAAATGTAATCTTTCTAATTCATTTGTGTGATCCATTCTAATTCATTCATACGATCCATTCTAATCCATTCGTACGATCCATTCTAATCCATTCATACGATCCATTCTAATTCATTCGTACGAATGTAACCATTCTAATTCATTCGTACGATCCATTCTAATTCATTCCTACGATCCATTCTAATTCATTCGCACAAATGTATCCATTCTAATTCATTTGCACGATTTATTCTAATTCATTCCTATGATCCATTCTAATTCATTCGGATGATATATTCATACGACTGAATTAGAATGGATTGTACGAATGAATTAGAATTGATCATACGAATGAATTAGAATGGATCGTACGAATGAATTAGAATGGATCGTGCGAATGAATTAGAATGGATCGTACGAATGAATTACAATGGATATATTTGAACGAATAAATTAGAATGGATCATACGAATGAATTAGAATGGATCGTACGAATAAATTAGAATGGATTGTGCGAATGAATTAGAATGGATACATTCGAGCGAATGAATTAGAATGGATCGTACAAATGAATTTGAATGGATCATAGGAATGAATTAGAATGGATCGTGCAAATGAATTAGAATGGATACATTCGTGCGAATGAATTAGAATGGATCATAGGACTGAATTAGAATGGATCGTACGAATAAATTAGAATGGATCGTGCGAATGAATTAGAAAGGATCGTACGAATGGATTAGAATGGTTCCACCGAAAGAGTTAGAATGGATCATACGAATGAATTAGAATGGATTGTACGAATGAATTAGAATGGATCGTACGAATGAATTAGAATGGATCGTACGAATGAATTAGAATGGATCGTATGAATGAATAAAAATGGATCGTACGAATGAATTAGAATGGATCGTGCGAATGAATTAGAATGAATCGTACGAATGCATTAGAATGGATCGTACGAATGAATTAGAATGAATCGTACGATCCATTCTAATTCATTCGTCCGATCTATTCTAATTCATTCGTACAATCCATTCTAATTCATTCGCACGATCCATTCTAATTCATTCATATGATCCATTCTAATTCATTCCTATGATCTATTCGAATTCATTCGCTCGAATGTATCCATTCTAATTCATTCGTACAATCCATTCTAATTCATTCACACGATCCATTCTAATTCATTCGTATAATCCATTCTAATTCATTCGTACGATCCATTCTAATTCAATCGTATGATCCATTCTAACTCATTCGCACAAATGTATCCATTCTAATTCATTCGCACGATCCATTCTAATTCATTCGCACGATCCATTATAATTCATTCGTACGATCCATTCTAATTCATTCGTACGATCCATTCTAATTAATGCGAATGAATTAGAATGGATCGTACGAATGGATTAGAATGGATCGTACGAATGAATTAGAATGGATCATACAAATGAATTAGAAAGGTTACATTCGTGAGAATGAATTAGAATGGATCGTACGAATGAATTAGAATGGATCGTACGAATGAATTAGAATGGATACATTCCATCGAATGAATTAGAATGGATAGTACGAATGAATTAGAATGGATCATAGGAATGAATTAGAATGGATCGTACGAATGAATTAGAATGGATCGTACGAATGAATTAGAATGGATCGTGCAAATGAATTAGAATGGATACATTCGTGCGAATGAATTAGAATGGATCGTAGGAATGAATTAGAATGGATCGTACGAATGAATTAGAATGGTTACATTCGTGCGAATGAATTAGAATGGATCGTACGAATGGATTAGAATGGATCGTACGAATGGATTAGAATGGATCGTACGAATAAATTAGAATGGATCGTACAAATGAATTAGAAATGTTACATTTGTGAGAATGAATTAGAATGGATCGTACGAATGGATTAGAATGGATCGTACGAATGAATTAGAATGGATACATTTGTGCGAATGAGTTAGAATGGATCATACGAATGAATTAGAATGGATCGCACGAATGAATTAGAATGGATCATACGAATGAATTAGAATGGATCGTGCGAATGAATTAGAATGGATTGTACGAATGAATTATAATGGATACATTCGAGCGAATGAATTAGAATAGATCATACGAATGAATTAGATTGGATCGTGCGAATGAATTAGAATGGATCGTACGACTGAATTAGAATGGATACATTCATGCGAATGAATTAGAATGGATCGTACGATTCATTCTAATTCATTCGTAAGATCCATTCTAATTCATTCGCACGATCCATTTTAATTTATTCGTACGATCCATTCTAATTCATTCGTACGATCTATTCTAATTCATTCGCACGAATGTAACCATTCTAATTCATTCGTACAATTCATTCTAATTCATTCGTATGAGCTATTCTAATTTATTCGTACTATCCATTCTAATTCATTCGTACGATCCATTGTATTTCATTCATACAATCTATTCAGATTCATTCGCACAAATGTATCCATTCAAATTCATTCGTACGATCCATTCTAATTAATTCGCGCGATCCATTCTAATTCATTCTCACGAATGTAACCTTTCTAATTCATTTGTATGATCCATTCTAATTCATTCGCACGATCCATTCTAATCCATTCGTATGATCCATTCTAATGCATTCGTACGATCCATTCTAATTCATTCGTACGATCCATTCTAATTCATTCTCACAAATGTAACCTTTCTAATTCATTTGTACGATCCATTCTAATTCCTTCGTAAGATCCATTCTAATCCATTCGTATGATCCATTCTAATCCATTTGTACGATCCATTCTAATTCATTCGCACGAATGTAACCATTCTAATTCATTCGTACGATCCATTTTAATTAATTCCTACGATCCATTCTAATTCATTCGCACGAATGTATCCATTCTAATTCATTTGCACGATCCATTCTAATTCATTCCTATGATCCATTCTAATCCATTCAAACGATCCATTCTAATCCATTCGTACGATCCATTCTAATCCATTCGTACGATCCATTCTAATTCATTCTCACAAATATAACCTTTCTAATTCATTTGTACGATCCATTTAATTCATTCGTACGATCCATTCTAATTCATTCGTACGATCCATTCAAATTCATTCGTATGATCCATTCTAATTCATTCGTACAATCTATTCAAATTCATTCGTACGATGCAATCTAACTCATTCGCACAAATGTATCTATTCTAATTTATTCGTATAATACGTTCTAATCCATTCGTACGATCCATTCTAATCCATTCGTACGATCCATTCTAATTCATTCGCACGAATATAACCATTCTAATTCATTCATATGATCCATTCTAATTCATTTGTATGATTCATTCTAATTCATTCGTACGATCCATTCTAAATCATTTGCATGAATGTATCCATTCTAATTCATTCCTACGATCCACTCTAATTCATTCGCACAATCCGTTCTAATTCATTCGCACGAATGTATCCATTCTAATTCATTTGCACGATTCATTCTAACTCATTCCTATGATCCATTCTAATTCGTTCGTACGATCCATTCTAATTCATTTGCTCGAATGTATCCATTCTAATTCGTTATTACGATCCATTCTAATTCGTTCATACGATCCATTCTAATTAATTCGTATGATCCATTCTAATCCATTCGTACGATCCATTCTAATTCATTCGTACAAATGAATTAGAATGGCTCGTATGAATGAATAAGAATGGATCGGACGAATGAATTAGAATGGATTGTGCGAATGAATTAGAATTAATCGTACGAATGAATTAGAATGGATACATTCGAGCGAATGAATTAGAATGGATCGTACGAATGAATTAGAATGGATCATAGGAATGAATTAGAATGGATCGTGCAAATGAATTAGAATAGATCGTAGGAATGAATTAGAATGGATCGTACGAATGAATTAGAATGGTTACATTCATGCGAATGAATTAGAATGGATCGTACGAATGAATTAGAATGGATCGTGTGAATGAATTAGAATTGATCATACGAATGAATTAGAATGGATCGTGCGAATGAATTAGAATGGATCGTACGAATGAATTAGAATGAATTAGAATGGATACATTCGAGCGAATGAATTAGAATGGAGCGTACGAATGAATTAGAATGGATCGTATGAATGAATTAGAATGGATCGTACGAATAAATTAGAATGAATCGTACGAATGAATTAGAATCAATCGTACGATCCATTCTAATTCATTTGTACGATCCATTCTAATTCATTCGCACGATCCATTCTAATTCATTCGTACGATCCATTCTAATTCATTCGTATGATTAATTCTAATTCATTCGTACAATCCATTCTAATTCAGTCGTATGAATGTATCATACGAATGAATTAGAATGGATCGTACGAATGAATTAGAATGGATCGTACGAATAAATTGGAATGGATACATTCGAGCGGATGAATTAGAATGGATCGTACGAATGAATTAGAATGGATCACAGGAATGAATTAGAATGGATCATGCGAATGAATTTGAATGGATCGTACGAATGAATTAGAATGGATCGTCCGATCCATTCTAATTTATTCTCACAAATGTATCCATTCTAATTCATTCGTATGATTCATTCTAATTCATTCGCACGATCCATTCTAATTTATTCGCACGAATATATCCATTCTAATTCATTCGTACGATCCATTCTAATTCATTCGTACTATCCATTCTAATTCATTCGCACGATCCATTCTAATTCATTCATACGATCCATTCTAATTCATTCGTACGATCTATTCTAATTCATTCGTACGATCCATTCTAATTCATTCGTACGAATGTATCCATTCTAATTAATTCGTACGATCCATTCTAATTCATTCGTATGATCCATTCTTATTCATTCGCACGATCCATTCTAATTCATTCGAACGATCCATTGAAATTCTTTCGTACGATCCATTCTAATTCATTTGTATGATCCATTCTAACTCATCCAGTGGATCCATTCTAATTCATTCTCATGAATGTAACCTTTCTAATTCATTTGTATGATCCATTCTAATTCATTCGTATGATACATTTGTGCAAATGAATTAGAATGGATCGTACGAATGAATTAGAATGGATCATACAAATGAATTAGAAAGGTTACATTTGTGAGAATGAATTAGAATGGATCGTACGAATGAATTAGAATGGATCGTACGAATGAATTAGAATGGATTGTGCGAATGAATTAGAATGGATCGTATGAATGAATAAGAATGGATCGTGCGAATGAATTAGAATGGATCGTACGAATGAATTAGAATGGATCCACCGAATGAGTTAGAATGGATCATACGAATGAATTAGAATGGATCGTACGAATGAATTAGAATGGATTGTGCGAATGAATTTGAATGGATCGTATGAATGAATAAGAATGGATCGTGCGAATGAATTAGAATGGATCGTACAAATGAATTAGAATGGATCGTGCGAATGAATTAGAAACATTCGTGCTAATGAATTAGAATGGATCATACGAATGAATTAGAATAGATCGTACGAATGAATTAGAATGGATACATTCGAGCGAATGAATTAGAATGGATCGTACGAATGAATTAGAATGGATCATACGAGTGAATTAGACTGGATCATGCAAACGAATTAGAATGGATCGTACAAATGAATTAGAATGGATCATACGAATGAATTAGAATGGATCGTGCGAATGAATTAGAATGGATACATTCGTACAAATGAATTAGAATGGATCGTGCGAATGAATTAGAATGGATCGTATGAATTAATTAGAATGGATACATTTGTGCGAATGAATTAGAATGGATCGTACGAATGAATTAGAATGAATCATACGAATGAATTAGAATGGATCATACGAATGAATTAGAATACATCATGTGAATGAATTAAAATGGATCGTACGTTTGAATTAGATTGGATTGTGCGAATGAATTAGAATGGATACATTCGAGCGAATGAATTAGAATAGATCATAGGAATGAGTTAGAATGGATCATACGAATGAATTAGAATGGATCGTGCGAATGAATTAGAATGGATTGTACGAATGAATTAGAATGGATACATTCGAGCGAATGAATTAGAATAGATCATAGGAATGAATTAGAATGGATCATACGAATGAATTAGAATGGATCGTGCGACATTCTAATTCATTCCTACGATCTATTCTAATTCATTCGCTCGAATGTATCCATTCTAATTCATTCATACGATCCATTCTTATTCATTCGTATGATCCTTTCTAATTCATTCGTACGATCCATTCTAATTCATTCGTACGATCCATTCTAATTCATTCTTACAAATGTATTCATTCTAATTCATTCATATGATCCATTCTAATTCATTCGCACGATCCATTCTAACTCATTCGCATGAATATATCCATTCTAATTCATTCGCACGATCCATTCTAATTCATTCTCACGAATGTAACCTTTTTAATTCATTTGCATGAATTAGAATGGATCGTATGAATGATCTAGAATGGATCGTACGAATGAATTAGAATAGATCATATGAATGAATTAGAATGGATACATTCATGCGAATGAATTAGAATAGATCGTGCGAATCAATTACACTGGATCGTGCGAATGAATAAGAATGGATCATACGAATGAATTAGAATGGATCGTACGAATTAATTAGAATGAATACATTCGTGCGAATGAATTAGAATTGATACATTTGTGCGAATGAATTAGAATAGAATAGAATGGATCATACGAATGGATTAGAATCCATTCTAATTCATTTGTATGATCTATTCTAATTCATCGCACGATCCATTCAAATTCATTCGTACAATCCGTTCAAATTCATTCGTACGATCCATTCTAAATCATTCTCACAAATGTAACCTTTCTAATTCATTTGTACGATCCATTCTAATTCATTCGTATGATCCATTCTAATTCATTCGCACGAATGTATCCATTCTAATTCATTCGTGCAATCCATTCTAATTCATTCGCACGAATGTATCCATTCATTCGTATGAATTAGAATGGATCTTACGAATGAATTAGAATGGATCGTACGAATGAATTAGAATGGATCATACGAATGAATTAGATTGGATCGTGCAAATGAATTAGAATGGATACATTCGTGCAAATGAATTAGAATGGATCGTAGGAATGAATTAGAATGGATCGTACGAATGAATTAGAATGGATACATTCGTGCGATTGAATTAGAATGGATCGTACGAATGAATTAGAAATGGATCGTGCGAATGAATTTGAATGGATCATGCGAATGAATTAGAATGGATCATACGAATGAATTAGAATGGATCGTAGGAATGAATTAGAATGTATCGTACGATTGGATTAGAATGGATCGTACGAATGAATTAGAATGGATCGTACAAATGAATTAGAAAGGTTACATTTGTGAGAATGAATTAGAATGGATTGTACGAATGAATTAGAATGGATCGTACGAATGGATTAGAATGGATCATACGAATGAATTAGAATAGATCGTACGAATGGATTAGAATAGATCATACGAATGAATTAGAATGGATCGTACGAATGAATTAGAATGGTTATATTCGTGCGAATGAATTAGAATAGATCATACGAATGAATTAGAATGGATCGTACGAATGAATTGGAATGGATCGTACGAATGCATTAGAATGGATCGTACGAATGAATTAGATCAGATACATTCGAGCGAATAAATTAGAATGGATCGTGCGAATGGATTAGAATGGATCCATTCTAATTCATTCTTACGATCCATTCTAATCCATTCGTACGATCCATTCTAATTCATTCGTACAATGCGTTCTAATCCATTCGTATGATCCATTCTAATTCATTTGTACGATCCATTCTAATCCATTCTAATTCATTTGCTTGAATGTATCCATTCTAATTCATTCGTACGATCCATTCTTATTCATTATTACGATCCATTCTAATTCATTTGCACGATCCATTCTAATTCATTCGCACAATCCGTTCTAATTCATTCGCACAATCCATTCTAATTCATTCGCATGAATGTATCCATTCTAATTCATTCGTACGATCCATTCTAATTCATTCGTACGATCCATTCTAATCCATTCGTATGATCCATTCTTATTCTTTCATACGATCCATTCTAATTCGTTCGTACGATCCATTCTAATTCGTTCGTACGATCCATTCTAATTCATTCGCACGAACCATTCTATTTCATTCCTATGATCCATTCTAATTCATTCGTATGATCCATTCTAATTCATTCGCTCGAATGTATTCATTCTAATTCATTCGTACGATCCATTCTAATTCATTCGTTCGATCCATTCTAATTCATTCGTACGATCGATTCAAATTCTTTCGCATGAGCCATTCTAATTCATTCGTACGATCCATTCTAATTCATTCGTATGATCCATTCTAATGCATTCGTACGATCCATTTTAATCCATTCGTATAATCCATTCTAATTCATTTGTACGATCTATTCTAATTCATTCGCATGATCCATTCTAATTCATTCGTACGATCCATTCTAATTCATTCGTACAATCCATTCTAATTCATTCTCACAAATGTAACCTTTCTAATTCATTTGTACGATCCATTCTAATTCATTTGTACGATCCATTCTAATTCATTCGCATGATCCATTCTAATTCATTTGTACGATCTATTCTAATTCATTCGCATGATTCATTCGTATGATCCATTCTAATTCATTCGTACAATCCATTCAAATTCATTCGTACAATGCAATCTAATTCATTCGCACGAATATATCCATTCTAATTCATTCGTATGATCCTTTCTAATTCATTCGCACGATCCATTCTAATTCATTTATACGATCCATTCTAATTCATTCGCTCGAATGAATTAGATTGCATCGTACGATCCATTCTAATTCATTCGTACAATCCATTCTAATTCATTCGCACGATCCATTCTAATTCATTCGCACGAATGTATCCATTCTAATTCATTTGCACGATCCATTCTTATTCATTCCTATGATCCATTCTAATTCATTCCTATGATCTATTCTAATTCATTCGCGCGAATGTGTCCATTCAAATTCATTCGTACAATCCAATCTAATTCATTCGCACGATCCATTCTAATTCATTCGCACGATTCATTCTAATTTATTCGTACGATCCATTCTAATTCATTCATACGATCTATTCTAATTCATTCGTACGATCCATTCAAATTCATTCGTATGAATGAATTAGAATGGATCATACAAATGAATTAGAAAAGTTACATTCGTGAGAATGAATTAGAATTGATCGTACGAATGAATTAGAATGGATCGTACAAATGAATTAGAATGGATACATTCGAGCGAATGAATTACAATGGATCGTACGAATGAATTAGAATGGATCATAGGAATGAATTAGAATGGACCGTGCAAATGAATTAGAATGGATCGTATGAATGAATAAGAATGGATCGTACGAATGAATTAGAATGGATACATTTGTGCGAATGAATTAGAATGGATCGTGCAAATGAATTAGAATGGATTGTACGAATGAATTAGAATGGATCGTACGAATAGATTAGAACGCATTGTACGAATGAATTAGAATAGATACATTTGTGCGAATGAATTAGATTGCATCGTACGAATGAATTAGAATGGATCGTACGAATGAATTAGAATGGATCATACGAATGAATTAGAATGGATCGTACGAGTGAATTAGAATGGATCGTACGAATGAATTAGAATGGATCGTACGAATGAATTAGAATGGATCATGCGAATGAATTAGAATAGATCGTACGAGTGAATTAGAATGGATCGTACGAATAAATTAGAATGGATCGTGCGAATGAATTAGAATGGATCGTACGAATGAATTAGAATGGATCCACCGAATGAATTAGAATGGATCGTACGAATGAATTAGAATGGATCATACGAATGAATTAGAATGGATACATTCGAGCGAATGAATTAGAATGGATCGTACGAATGAATTAGAATGGATCATAGGAATGAATTAGAATGGATCGTGCAAATGAATTAGAATGGATACATTCGTGCGAATGAATTAGAATGGATCGTGCGAATGAATTAGAATGGATTGTACGAATGAATTAGAATGGATCGTACGAATGAATTAGAATGGTTACATTCGTGCGAATGAATTAGAATGGATCGTACGAATGAATTAGAATGGATCGTGCGAATGAATTAGAATTGATCATACAAATGAATTAGAATGGATCGTACGAATGGATTAGAACGCATTGTACGAATGAATTGGAATGGATCGTACGAATGAATTAGAATGGATCATGCGAATGAATTAGAATAGATCGTACGAATGAATTAGAATGGATCATACGAATAAATTAGAATGACTCGTGCGAATGAATTAGAATGGATCGTACGAATGAATTAGAATGGATCGACCGAATGAGTTAGAATGGATCATGCGAATGAATTTGAATGGATCGTACGAATGAATTAGAATGAATACATTCGTGCGAATGAATTAGAATTGATCGGACGAATGAATTAGAATTGATCGTGCGAATGAATTAGAATGGATCATACGATTGAATTTGAATGGATCGTACGAATAAATTAGAATGGATACATTTGTGCGATGAATAAGAATGGAGCGTACGAATGAATTAGAATGGAGCGTACGAATGAACTAGAATGAATACATTCGTGCGAATGGATTAGAATGGATCATATGAAAGAATTAGAATGGATCGTGCAAATGAATTAGAAAGGATCGTACGAATGAATTAGAATGGATATATTCGTACGAATGAGTTAGAATGGATCGTACGAATGAATTAGACTGGATCATAAGAATAAATTAGAATGGATACATTTATGCAAATGAATTAGAATGGATCGTGCGAATGAATTAGAATCGATTGTACGAATGAATTAGAATGGATCGTACGAATGAATTAGATTGTACGAATGAATTAGAATGGATCGTGCGAATGAATTAGAATTGATCATACGAATGAATTAGAATGGATCGTGCGAATGATGTAGAATGGATCGTACGAATGCATTAGAATGGAAACATTCGTGCGAATGAATTAGAATGGATCATACGAATGAATTAGAATGGATATATTTGTGCGAATGAATTTGAATGGATTGCACGAATTGAATTAGAATGGATCGTACGAATGGATTAGAATGGATCGGACGAGTAAATTAGAATGGTTCATACAAATGAATTAGAAAGGTTACATTCGTGAGAATGAATTAGAATGGATCGTGCGAATGAATTAGAATTGATCATACGAATGGATAAGAATGGATAGTACGAATGAATTAGAATAGATCATGTGAATGAATTAGAATGGATCGTACGAACGAATTAGAATGGATTGTACGAACGAATTAGAATGGATCGTATGAACGAATTAGAATGGATCGTATAAATGAATTAGAATGGATATATTCGAGCGAATGAATTGGAATGGATCGTACGAATGAATTAGAATGGATCATAGGAATGAATTAGAATGGATTGTGCAAATGAATTAGAATGGATACATTCGTGCGAATGAATTAGAATGGATCGCAGGAATGAATTATAATGGATCGTACAAATGAATTAGAATGGTTACATTCGTGAGAATGAATTAGAATGGATCGTACAAATGAATTAGAATGGATCGTGAGAATGAATTAGAATGGATCGTACGATCCATTCTAATTCATTCGTATGATCAATTCTAATTCATTCGCACGATCCATTCTAATTCATTCGTACGATCCATTCTAATTCATTCGCACGAATGTAACCATTCTAATTCATTCGTACGATCCATTTTAATTCATTCCTACGATCCATTCTAATTCATTCGCATGAATATATCCATTCTAATTCATTTGCATGATCCATTCTAATTCATTCCTATGATCCATTCTAATTCATTCGTACGATCCATTCTAATTCATTCGCTCGAATGTATCCATTCTAATTCATTTGTACGATTCATTCTAATTCATTCGCACGATCCATTCTAATTCATTCGTACGATCCATTCTTATTCATTCATACGATCCTTTCTAATTCATTTGTACGAATGAATTAGAATGGATCGTACGAATGGATTAGAATGGATCGTACGAATGAATTAGAATAGATCGTACGAACGAATTAGAATGGATCATATGAACGAATTAGAATGGATATATTCGAGCGAATGAATTAGAATGGATCGTATGAATGAATTAGAATGGATCAAAGGAATGAATTAGAATGGATACATTCGTGCGAATGAATTAGAATGGATCATAGGAATGAATTAGAATGGATCGTACGAATGAATTAGAATGGTTACATTCGAGCGAATGAATTAGAATGGATCATACGAATGGATTAGAATGGATCGTACGAATGGATTAGAATGGATCGTACGAATGAATTAGAATGGATCGTACAAATGAATTAGAAAGGTTACATTTGTGAGAATGAATTAGAATGGATTGTACGAATCGATTAGAATGGATCGTACGAATGGATTAGAATGGATCGTACGAATGGATTAGAATGGATCGTACAAATGAATTAGAAAGGTTACATTCGTGAGAATGAATTAGAATGGATCGTCTGAATGAATTAGATTGCATCGTACGATCCATTCTAATTCATTCGCTCGAATGTATCCATTCTAATTCATTCGTACGATCCATTCTTATTCGTTCATACGATCCATTCTAATTCGTTTGCACGATCCATTCTAATTCATTCGTACGATCTGTTCTAATTCATTCGCATGATCCATTCTAATTATTCATACGATCCATTCTATTTCATTCGTACAATCCATTCAAATTCATTCGTATGATGCAATCTAATTCATTCGCACAAATGTATCTATTCTAATTCATTCGTACAATACGTTCTAATCCATTCGTACGATCCATTCATACGATCCATTCTAATCCATTCGTACGATCTATTCTAATTCATTCGCACGAATTTAACCATTCTAATTTATTCATATGATCCATTCGAATTCATTCGTATGATCCATTCTAATTCATTCCTATGATCCATTCTAATTCATTCGTACGATCCATTCTAATTCATTCGCGCGAATGTATCCATTCTAATTCAATCGTACAATCCATTCTAATTCGTTCATATGATCCATTCTAATTCGTTCGTATGATCCATTCTAATTCGTTCGTACGATCGATTCAAATTCATTCGTACGATCCATTCTTATTCATTCGGACGATCCATTCTAATTCATTCGTATGTTCCATTCTAATTCATTCCTACGATCTATTCTAATTCATTCGCTCGAATGTATCCATTCTAATTCATTCGTTCGATCTATTCTAATTCATTCGTACGTTCCATTCAATTTCATTCGCATGATCCATTCTATTTCATTCGTACGATCCATTCTAATTCATTTGTATGATCGTATGAATGAATTAGAATGGATCGTACGAACGAATTAGAATGGATCGTATGAACAAATTAGAATGGATCGTACGAATGAATTAGAGTGGATACATTCGAGCGAATGAATTAGAATGGATCGTACGAATGAATTAGAATGGATCATAGGAATGAATTAGAATGGATCGTGCAAATGAATTAGAATGGATACATTCGTGCGAATGAATTAGAATGGATCGTAGGAATGAATTAGAATGGATCGTACGAATGAATTAGAATGGTTACATTCGTGTGAATGAATTAGAAATGATCGTACGAATGGATTAGAATGGATCGTACGAATGGATTAGAATGGATCGTACAAATGAATTAGAAAGGTTACATTTGTGAGAATGAATTAGAATGGATCGTACGAATAATTTAGAATGGATCGTACGAATGAATTAGAGTGCATCGTACGATCCTTTCTAATTCATTCGCTCGAATGTGTCCATTCTAATTCATTCATAAGATCTATTCTAATTCGTTCATACGATCCATTCTAATTCGTTCGCACGATCCATTCTAATTCATTCGTACAATCCATTTAAATTCAGTCGTACGATGCAATCTAATTCATTCGCACAAATGTATCTATTCTAATTCATTCGTACAATCCATTCTAATTCGTTCATACGATCCATTCTAACTCGTTCGTACGATCCATTCTAATTCGTTCGTACGATCCATTCTAATTCATTCGCACGATCCATTCTAATTCATTCTCACGAATGTAACCTTTCTAATTCATTTGTATGATCCATTCAAATTCATTCGTACGATCGATTCTAATCCATTCGTACGATCCATTCTAATCCATTCGTACTATCCATTCTAATTCATTCTCACAAATGTAACCTTTCTAATTCATTTGTACGATCCATTGTAATTCATTCGTACGATCCATTCTAATCCATTTGTACGATCCATTCTAATCCATTCGTATGATCCATTCTAATTCATTCTCACAAATGTAACCTTTCTAATTCATTTGTACGATCCATTCTAATTCATTCGTACGATCCATTCTAATCCATTCGTACGATCCATTCTAATCCATTCGTACGATCCATTCTAATTAATTCACACAAATGTATCCATTCTAATTCATTCGTACGATCCATTCTTATTCATTCATATGGTCCATTCTAATTCATTTGTACGAATGAATTAAAATAGATCGTACAAATGAATTAGAATGGATCGTGCGAATGAATTAGAATGGATCGTACGAACGAATTAGAATGGATCGTACAAACGAATTAGAATGGATCGTATGAACGAATTAGAATGGATCATACAAATGAATTAGAATAGATACATTTGTGCGAATGAATTAGATTGCATATACGAATGAATTTGAATGGATTGTACGAATGAATTAGAATGGATTGTACGAATAAATTAGAATGGACCATGCGAATGAATTAGAATAGATCGTACGAATGAATTAGAATGGATCGTACGAATAAATTAGAATGGATCGTGCGAATGAATTAGAATGGATCTCACGAATGAATTAGAATGGATCCACCGAATGAGTTAGAATGGATCATGCGAATGAATTAGAATGGATCGTACAAATGAATTAGAATGGATACATTCGTGCGAATGAATTAGCATGGATCGGACGAATGAATTAGAATTGATCGTGCGAATGAATTAGAATGGATTATACGATTGAATTTGAATGGATCGTATGAATAAATTAGAATGGATAAATTTGTGCGATGAATAAGAATGGAGCGTACAAATGAATTAGAATGGAGCGTACGAATGAACTAGAATAGATACATTCGTGCGAATGAATTAGAATGGATCATATGAAAGAATTAGAATGGATCGTGCGAATGAATAAGAACGGATCATACGAATGAATTAGAATGGATATATTCGTGTGAATGAATTAGAATGGATCGCACGAATGAATTAGACTGGATCGTATGAATAAATTAGAATGGATACATTCATGCAAATGAATTAGAATGGATCGTACGAATGAATTAGAATGGATCATATGAATGAATTAGAATGGTTACATTCGTGCGAATGAATTAGAATAGATCGTATGAATGAATTAGAATGGATCGTACGAATGAAATAGAATGGATACATTTGTGCGAATGAATTAGAATGGATCATACGAATGAATTAGAATGAATCATACGAATGAATTAGAATGGATCATACGAATGAATTAGAATACATCATGTGAATGAATTAGAATGGATTGTACGTTTGAAATAGATTGGATTGTGCGAATGAATTAGAATGGATACATTCGTGCGAATGCGTTAGAATAGATCGTATGAATTAATTAGAATAGATCGTACGAATGCATTAGAATGGATACATTTGTACGAATGAATTAGAATGGATCGTACGAATGAATTCGAATGGATCGTACGAATGAATTTGAATGGATAGTGCGAATGAATTAGAATGGATCGTACGAATGAATTAGAATGGATTGTACGAATAAATTAGAATAGATCGTGCGAATGAATTAGAATGGATCGTACGAAAGAATTAGAATGGATCGTACGAATGAATTAGAATGGATCATACGAATGAATTAGAATCGATCGTGCGAATGAATTAGAATGGATCGTACGAATGAATTAGAATGGATACATTTGTGCGATGAATAAGAATAGAGCGTACGAATGAATTAGAATGGAGCGTACGAATGAACTAGAATGGATACATTCGTGCGAATGAAATAGAATGGATCATATGAAAGAATTAGAATGGATCGTGCGAATGAATTAGAATGGATCGTGCGAATGAATTAGAATGGATCGTACGAATGAATTAAAATGGATCATACGAACGAATTAGAATGGATTCTATGAACGAATTAGAATGGATCGTACGAATGAATTAGAATGGATACATTCGTACGATCCATTCTAATTCATTCGTACGATCCATTCTAATTCATTCTCACGAATGTAACCTTTCTAATTCATTTTTATGATCCATTCTAATTCATTCGTACGATCCATTCTAATCCTTTCGTATGATCCATTCAAATCCATTCGTACGATCCATTCAAATCCATTCGTGCGATCCATTCTAATTCATTCGTACGATCCATTCTAATCCATTCTCACAAATGTAACCTTTCTAATTCATTTGTACGATCTATTCTAATTCATTCGTACGATCCATTCTAATCCATTTGTACGATCCATTCTAATCCATTCGTACGATCCATTCTAATTCATTCGTAGGAATGTAACCATTCTAATTCATTCATACGATCCATTCTAATTCATTCCTACGATCCATTCTAATTCATTGCACGAATGTATCCATTCTAATTCATTTGCACGATCCATTCTAATTCATTTCTATGATCCATTCTAATTCATTCGTACGATCCATTCTGATTCATTCGCTCGAATGTATCCATTCTAATTCATTCGTACGATCCATTCTAATTCGTTCGTGCGATCCATTCTAATTCGTTCGTACGATCCATTCTAATTCATTCGCACGATCCATTCTAATTCATTTGTTCGATCCATTTTAATTCATTCACATGATCCATTCTAATTCATTCGTATGATACATTCGTGCGAATGAATTAGAATGGATTGTACGAATGAATTAGAATGGATCGTACGAATGAATTAGAATAGATCGTGTGAATAAATTAGAATGGATCATACGAATGAATTAGAATAGATATATTCATGCGAATGAATTAGAATGGATCGTACGAATGAATTAGAATGGATCGTGCGAATGAATTAGAATGGATCGTATGAATAAATTAGAATGGATTGTACGAATGAATTAAAATGGATACATTTGTGCGAATGAATTAGAATGGATCATACAATTGAATTTAAATGGATCGTACGAATAAATTAGAATGGATACATTTGTGTGATGAATAAGAACGGAGCCTACGAATGAATTAGAAAGAGCGTACGAATGAACTAGAATGGATACATTCGTGCGAATGAATTAGAATGGATCATATGAAAGAATTAGAATGGCTCGTGCGAATGAATTAGAAAGGATCGTACGAATGAATTAGAATGGAAAAATTCGTGCGAATAAATTAAAATGGATCGTCCGAATGAATTAGACTGGATCGTACGAATAAATTAGAATGGATACATTCATGCAAATGAATTAGAATGGATCGTACGAATGAATTAGAATGGATCATACGAATGAATTAGAATGGATCGTACGAATAGATTAGAATGGATTGTACGAATGGATTACAACGCATTGTACGAATGAATTAGAATAGATACATTTGTGTGAATAAATTAGATTCCATCGTACGAATGAATTTGAATGGATCGGACGAATGAATTAGAATGGATCGTACGAATGAATTAGAATGGATCATGCGAATGAATTAGAATAGATCGTACGAATGAATTAGAATGGACACATTCGAGCGATCCATTCTAATTAGAATGGATTGTGCGAATGAATTAGAGTGGATCGGATGATCCATTCTATTCATTCGTACGAATGAATTTGAATGGATCATACAAATGAATTAGAAAGGTTACATTCATGAGAATGAATTAGAATGGATACATTTGTGCGAATGAATTAGAATAGATCAAAATGGATCGTACGAATGGATTTGAATCCATTCTAATTCATTTGTATGATCCATTCTAATTCATCGCACGATCCATTCTAATTCATTCGCTCGAATGTATCCATTCTAATTCATTCGTACGATCCATTCTAATGCATTCGTACGATCCATTCTTATTCATTCGTACGATCCATTCTAATTCATTCGCTCGAATGTATCCATTCTAATTCATTCGTACGATCCATTCTAATTTGTTCATACGATCCATTCTAATTCGTTCGCACGATCCATTCTAATTCATTCGTACGATCTATTCTAATTCATTCACATGATCCATTCTAATTCATTCGTACGATCCATTCTAATTCATTCGTACAATCCATTCAAATTCATTCGTACGATGCAATCTAATTCATTCGCAAAAATATATCTATTCTAATTCATTCGTACAATGCGTTCTAATCCATTCGTACGATCCATTCTAATCCATTCGTACGATCCATTCTAATTCATTCGCACGAATGTAACCATTCTAATTTATTCATATGATCCATTCTAATTCCTTCATACGATCCATTCTAATTCATTCGTATAATCCATTCTAATTCATTCGTACGATCCATTCTAATTCATTTGCATGAATGTATCCATTCTAATTTATTTGTACGATCAAGTCTACTTCATTCGTACGATCCATTCTAATTCATTCGCTCGAATATATACATTCTAATTCATTCGTACGATCCTTTCTAATTCATTCGCACGATCCATTCTAATTCATTCATATGATCCATTCTAATTCATTCGCACGAATGTATCCATTCTAGTTCATTCGTACGCTCCATTCTAATTCATTCGTACGCTCCATTCTTATTCATCGCACAAATGTATCCATTCTAATTTATTCGTACGATCCATTCAAATTCAATCGTATGATCCATTCTAATTCATTCCTACAAATGTATCCATTTTAATTCATTCGTACAATCCATTCTAATTTATTCATACAATCCATTCTAATTCATTCGCACGATCCATTCTAATTCATTCGTACGATCTATTCTAATTCATTCGCATGAATATATCTATTCTAATTCATTCGTATGATCCATTCTAATTTATTCGCACGATCTATTCTAATTCATTTGTACGATCCATTCTAATTCATTCGTACGATCCATTCTAATTCATTCGCACGAATGTATCATACGAATGAATTAGAATGGATCATGCGAATGAATTAAAATGGATCGTACGAATGAATGAGAATGGATCGTACAAATGAATTAGAAAGGTTACATTTGTGAGAATGAATTAGAATAGATCGTACGAATGAATTAGAATGGATCGTACGAATGGATTAGAATGGATCGTACGACTGAATTAGAAAGGTTATATTTGTGAGAATGAATTAGAATGGATCATACGAATGAATTAGAATGGATCATGCGAATGAATTTGAATGGATCGTACGAATGAATTAGAATGGATCGAACGAATGAATTAGAATGGATACATTCGAACGAATGAATTAGAATAGATCGTAGGAATGAATTAGAATAGATTATACGAATGAATTAGAATGGATCGTGCAAATGAATTAGAATGGATTGTACGAATGAATTAGAATGGATACATTCGTGCGAATGAATTAGAATGGATCGGACGAATGAATTAGAATGGATCGTACGATTCATTCTAATTCGTTCGTACGATCCATTCTAATTCATTCGTATGATCCATTCTAACTCATTCGGTGGATCTATTCTAATTCATTCGTATGATCCATTCTAATTCATTCGCACTATCCATTCTAATTCATTCGCACGATCCATTCTAATTCATTCGTACGATCCATTCTAATTCAATCGCACGAATATATCCATTCTAATTCATTTGTACGATCCATTCTAATTCATTCGTACAATGCGTTCTAATCCGTTAGTACGATCCATTCTAATTCATTCCTATGATCTATTCTAATTCATTCGTACGATCCATTCTAATTCATTCGCTCGAACGTATCCATTCTAATTCATTCGTACTATCAATTCTAATTCGTTCATACGATCCATTCTAATTCATTAGTACGATCCATTCTAATTCGTTCGTACGATCCATTCTAATTCATTCGCACGATCTATTCTAATCTATTCGTACGATCCATTCTAATTCATTCGTACAAATGAATTAGAATGGATCGTATGAATGAATAAGAATGGATCGTACGAATGAATTAGAATGGATCGTGCGAATGAATTATAATGAATCATACGAATGCATTAGAATGGATACATTCGTGCAAATGAATTAGAATGGATCGTATGAATGAATTAGAATGGATCATACAAATGAATTAGAACGATTACATTCGTGAGAATGAATTAGAATGGATCGTACGAATGAATTAGAATGGATCTTGCGAATGAATTTGAATAGATCGTACGAATGAATTAGAATGGATCGAACGAATGAATTAGAATGGATACATTCGAGCGAATGAATTAGAATAGATCGTAGGAATGAATTAGAATGGATCGTGCGAATGAATTAGAATGAATCGTACGAATGAATTAGAATGGATCGTACGAATGAATTAGAATGGATCGTGTGAATGAATTAGAATGGATCGTACGAATGAATTAGAATGGATCGTATGAATTAAATAGAATGGATCGAACGAATGAATTAGAATGGATATATTCGAGCGAATGAATTAGAATAGATCGTAGGAATGAATTAGAATAGATCTTGCGAATGAATTAGAATGAATTGTACGAATGAATTAGAATGGATACATTCGAGCGAATGAATTAGAGTAGATCGTAGGAATGAATTAGAATGGATCATACGAATAAATTAGAATGGATCGCGCGAATGAATTAGAATGGATTGTATGATTGAATTAGAATGGATACATTCGTGTGAATGAATTAGAATGGATCGTACGAATGAATTAGAATTGATCGTGCGAATGAATTAGAATGGATACATTCTTGCGAATGAATTTGAATGGATCGTACGAATGAATTAGAATGGTTACATTCGTGGAAATGAATTAGAATGGATCGTACGAATAAATTAGAATGGATACATTCGTGCGAATGAATTAGAATGGATCGTACAAATGAATTAGAATGGTTCATACGAATGAATTAGAATGGATCATGCGAATGAATTAGAATGGATTGTACGAATTAATTAGAATGGATACATTTGTGCGAATGAATTAGAATGGATCGTGCGAATGACTTAGAATGGATCGTACGAATGAATTAGAATGGATATATTTATGCGAATGAATTAGAATGGATACATTTGTGCGAATGAATTAGAATGGATCGTACGAATGAATTAGAATGGATCGTACGAATGAATTAGAATGGATACATTTGTGCGAATGAATTAGAATGGATCGTACGAATGAATTAGAATGGATCGTACAAACGAATTAGAATGGATCGTATGAACAAATTAGAATGGATCGTACGAATGAATTAGAATGGATCGTAAGAATGAATTAGAATGGATACATTCATGCGAATGAATTAGAATGGATCATACGAATGAATTAGAATGGATTGTGCGAATGAATTAGAATGAATCGTACGAATGAATTAGAATGGATCGTACGAATGAATTAGAATAGATACATTTGTACGAATAAATTAGAATGGATTGTACGAATTAATTAGAATGGATACATTCTTGCGAATAAATTAGAATGGATGGCATATTCGTGCAAATAAATTAGAATGGATCATACGAATGAATTAGAATGGATCGTGCGAAGGAATTAGAATGAATCGTATGAATACATTAGAATGGATCGTACGAATGAATTAGAATGAATCATACGATCTATTCTAATTCATTTGTACGATCCATTCTAATTCATTCGCATGATCCATTCTAATTCATTCGTACGATCCATTCTAATTCATTCGTATGTTCAATTCTAATTCTTTCGTACAATCCATTCTAATTCAGTCGTATGAATGTATGTTACGAATGAATTAGAATAGATATATTCATGCGAATGAATTAGAATGGATCGTACGAATGAATTAGAATGGATCGTACGAATGGATTAGAATGGATCGTACGAATGAATTAGAATGGATCTTACGAACGAATTATAATGGATCGTATGAACGAATTAGAATGGATCGTACGAATGAATTAGAATGGATACATTCGAGCGATTGAATTAGAATGGATCGTACGAATGAATTAGAATGGATTATAGGAATGAATTAGAATGAATCGTGCAAATGAATTTGAATGGATACATTCGTGCGAATGAATTAGAATGGATCGTAGGAATGAATTAGAATGGATCGTACGAATGAATTAGAATTGTTACATTCGTGCTAATGAATTAGAATGGATCGTACGAATGGATTAGAATGGATCGTACGAATGGATTAGAATGGATCGTACGAATGGATTAGAATGGATCGTACAAATGAATTAGAAATGTTACATTTGTGAGAATTAATTAGAATGGATCGTACGAATGGATTAGAATGGATCGTACGAATGGATTAGAATGGATCGTACGAATGAATTAGAATGGATCATACAAATAAATTAGAAAGGTTACATTCGTGAGAAGAATTAGATTGGATCGTACGATTGAATTAGAATGGATCGTGCGAATGAATTTGAATGGATCGTACGAATGAATTAGAATGGATCGAACGAATGAATTAGAATGGATACATTCGAGCGAATGAATTAGAATAGATCGTAGGAATGAATTAGAATAGATAATACAAATGAATTAGAATGGATCGTGCGAATAAATTAGAATGGATATATTCGTGCGAATGATTTTGAATGGATCGTACGAATGAATTAGAATGGATCGTGCGAATGAATTAGAATGGATACATTTGTACAAATGAATTAGAATGGATCGTGCGAATGAATTAGAATGGATCGTACGAATGAATTAGAATGGATACATTTGTGCAAATGAATTAGAATGGATTGTACGAATGAATTAGAATGAATCATACGAATGAATTAGAATGGATCATACGAATGAATTAGAATACATCATGTGAATGAATTAGAATGGATCGTAAGTTTGAATTAGATTGGATTGTGCGAATGAATTAGAATGGATATATTCGTGCAAATGAATTAGAATAGATCGTATGAATGAATTAGAATGGATCGTACGAATGAATTAGAATGGATACATTTGTATGAATGAATTAGAATGGATCGTACGAATGAATTAGAATGGATCGAACGAATGAATTAGAATAGATAGTGCGAATGAATTAGAATGAATCGTACTAATGAATTAGAATGGATTGTACGAATGAATTAGAATAGATCGTGCGAATGAATTAGAATGGATCGTACGAATGAATTAGAATGGATCGTACGAATGAATTAGAATGGATCATACGAATGAATTAGAATCGATCGTGCGAATGAATTAGAATGGATCGTACGAATGAATTAGAATGGATACATTTGTGCGATGAATAAGAATGGAGTGTACGAATGAATTAGAATGGAGCGTACGAATGAACTAGAATGGATACATTCGTGCGAATGAATTAGAATGGATCATATGAAAGAATTAGAATGGATCGTGCGAATGAATTAGAATGGATCGTGCGAATGAATTAGAATGGATCGTACGAACGAATTTGAATAGATCGTACGAACGAATTAGAATGGATCATATGAACGAATTAGAATGGATCATACGAATGAATTAGAATGGATACATTCGTACGATCCATTCTAATTCATTCGTACGATCCATTCTTATTCATTCGTACGATCCATTCAAATTTATTCGCATGATCCATTCTAATTCATTAGTACGATCCATTCAAATTCATTCGCATGATCCATTCAAATTCATTCGTACGATCCATTCTAATTCATTCGTACGATCCATTCTAATTCATTCATACGACCCATTCTAATCCATTCGTACGATCCTTTCTAATCTATTCGTACGATCCATTCTAATCCATTCGTACGATCCATTCTAATTCATTCGTACGATCCATTCTAATTCATTCTCACAAATGTAACCTTTCTAATTCATTTGTACGATCCATTCTAATTCATTCGTACGATCCATTCTAATTCATTCGTACGATCCATTCTAATCCATTCGTACGATCCATTCTAATTCATTCCTACGATCCATTCTTATTCATTCGCACGAATGTATCCATTCTAATTCATTTGCACGATCCATTCTAATTCATTCCTATGATCCATTCTAATTCATTCATACGATCCATTCTAATTCATTCGCGCGAATGTATCCATTCTAATTCATTCGTACGATCCATTCTAATTCGTTCGTACGATCCATTCTAATTCGTTCGTACGATCCATTCTAATTCGTTCGTACGATCCACTCTAATTCATTCGCACGATCCATTCTAATTCATTTGTACGATCCATTTTAATTCATTCGCATGATCCATTCTAATTCATTCGTATGATACATTCGTGCGAATGAATTAGAATGGATCATACGAATAAATTAGAATGGATCGTACGAATGAATTAGAATAGATCGTGCGAATAAATTAGAATGGATCATACGAATGAATTAGAATAGTTTCATGCGAATGAATTAGAATGGATCGTACGAATGAATTAGAATGGATCGTGTGAATGAATTAGAATGGATCGTATGAATAAATTAGAATGGATCGTACGAATGAATTAAAATGGATACATTTGTGCGAATGAATTAGAATGGATCAGGCGAATGAATTAGAATGGATCGTACGAATGGATTAGAATGGATCATTGGAATGAATTAGAATGGATCGTGCAAATGAATTAGAATGGATACATTCGTGCGAATGAATTAGAATGGATCGTACGAATGAATTAGAATGGATCGTACGAATGAATTAGAATGGTTACATTTGTGCGAATGAATTAGAATGTATCATACGAATGGATTAGAATGGATCGTACGAATGGATTAGAATGGATCGTACGAATGAATTAGAATGGATCGTACAAATGAACGAGAAATGTTACATTTGTGAGAATGAATTAGAATGGATCGTACGAATGAATTAAAATGGATCGTACGAATGGATTAGAATGGATCGTTCGAATGGATTAGAATGGATCGTACGAATGAATTAGAATGGTTACCTTCGTGAGAATGAATTAGAATGGATCATACGAATGAATTAGAATGGATCATGCGAATGAAATTGAATGGATCGTACGAATGAATTAGAATGGATCGAACGAATGAATTAGAATAGATACATTCGAGCGAATGAATTAGAATAGATCGTAGGAATGACTTAGAATGGATCATACGAATAAATTAGAATGGATCGTGCGAATGAATTAGAATGGATTGTACGAATGAATTAGAATGGATACATTCGTGCGAATGAATTAGAATGGATCGGATGAATGAATTAGAATGGATCGTATGATTTATTCTAATTCATTCGTACGATCCATTCTAATGCATTCGTACGATTCATTCTAATTCATTCGCACGATCCATTCTAATTCATTCGCATGATCCATTCTAATTTATTTGCACGAATATACGATCCATTCTAATTTATTTGCAAGAATGTATCCATTCTAATTCATTCGTACGATCCATTCTAATTTATTCGTACAAATGTATCCATTCAAATTCATTCGTACGATTCATTCTAATTCATTCGTGCGATCCATTCTAATTCATTCGTACGATCCATTCTAATTCATTCGCACGAATGTATCCATTATAATTCATTCATGCAATCCATTCTAATTCATTCGCACGATTCATTCTAATTCATTCGTACGATCCATTCTAATTCATTCGTACGATCCATTCAAATTCATTCGCATGATCCATTCTAATTCATTCGTACGATCCATTCTAATTCATTCTCACGAAGGTAACCTTTCTAATTCATTTGTATGATCCATTCTAATTCATTCGTACGATCCATTCTAATCCATTCGTACAATCCATTGTAATTCATTCATACAATCCATTCAGATTCATTCGCACAAATGTTTCCATTTTAATTCATTCGTATGATCCATTCTAATTCATTCGTACGATCGATTCTAATTCATTCGCACGATCCATTCTAATTCATTCGTACGATCTATTCTAATTCTTCGTATGATCCATTCTAATTTATTCGTTCAAATATATCCATTCTAATTCATTCATACGATACATTTTAATTCATTCGCATGATCTATTCTAATTCATTCGCATGAATGTATCCATTCTAATTCATTTGCACGATCCATTCTAATTCATTCCTATGATCCATTCTAATTCATTCGTACAATCCATTCTAATTCATTCGCTCGAATGTATCCATTCTAATTCATTCGTACGATCCATTCTAATTCGTTCATACGATCCATTCTAATTCGTTCGTACGATCCATTCTAATTCATTCGTACGATCCATTCTAACTCTTTCACACGATCCATTCTAATTCATTTGTACGATCCATTTTAATTCATTTGTACAAATGAATTAGAATGGATCGTATGAATGAATAAGAATGGATCGTACGAATGAATTAGAATGGATACATTTGTGCGAATTAATTAGAATGGATCGTACGAATGAAGTAGAATAGATCGTACGAATGAATTAGAATGGTTACATTCCTACGAATGAATTAGAATGGATCGTACGAATGGATTAGAATGGATCGTACGAATGAGTTAGAAAGGTTACATTTGTGAGAATGAATTAGAATGGATCATACAAATGAATTAGAATGGATCGTACGAATGGATTAGAATGGATCGTACGAATGGATTAGAATGGCTCGTACGAATGCATTAGAATGGATCGTACGAATGAATTAGAATGGATACATTTGTGCGAATGAATTAGAATGGATCGTACGAATGAATTAGAATGGATCGTACGAATGAATTAGAATGGATATATTTATGCGAATGAATAAGAATGAATCGTACGAATGCATTAGAATGGATCGTACGAATGAATTAGAATAGCTCATACGAATGAAATAGAATGAATCGTACGAATGAATTAGAATGGTTACATTCGTGCGAATGAATTAGAATAGATCGTATGAATGAATTAGAATAGATCGCACGAATAAATTAGAATGGATCGTGCGAATGAATTAGAATGGATCATTCGAATGAATTAGAATGGATCCACCGAATGAGTTAGAATGGATCGTACGAATGAATTAGATTGGATCGAACGAATGAATTAGAATGGATACATTCGAGCGAATGAATTAGAATATATCGTAGGAATGAATTAGAATAGATCATACGAATGAATTAGAATGGATCGTGCGAATGAATTAGAATAGATTGTATGAATGAATTAGAATGGATACATTCGTGCGAATGAATTAGAATGGATCGGACGAATGAATTAGAATGCATCGTACGATTTATTCTAATTCATTCGTACGATCCATTCTAATGCATTCGTACGATTCATTCTAATTCATTCACACGATCCATTCTAATTCATTCGTACGATCCATTCTTATTCATTCATACGATCCATTCTAATTCATTCGCACAATCCATTCTAATTCATTCGTACGATCCATTCTAATTCATTCGTATGATCCATTCTAACTCATTCGGTGGATCCATTCTAATTCATTCGTACGATCCATTCTAATTTATTCGCACGATCCATTCTAATTTATTCGTACGATCCATTCTAATTCATTCGTATGATCCATTCTAATTCATTCGCACGAATGTATCATATGAATGAATTAGAATGGATCGTGCGAATGAATTAAAATGGATCGTATAAATGAATTAGAATGGATCGTGCGAATGAATTAGAATGGATCGAACGAATGAATTAGAATGGATACATTCGAGCGAATGAATAAGAATAGATCGTAGGAATGAATTAGATTGGATCATACGAATGAATTAGAATGGATCGTGCGAATGAATTAGAATGGATTGTACGAATGAATTAGAATGGATACATTCGTGCGAATGAATTTGAATGGATCGTACGATTCATTCTAATTCATTCATACTATCCATTCTAATGCATTCGTATGATTCATTCTAATTCATTCGCATGATCCATTGTAATTCATTCGTACGATCCATTCTTATTCATTCATACGATCCATTCTAATTCATTCGCACAATCCATTCTAATTTATTCGTACGATCCATTCTAATTCATTCGTATGATCCATTCTAACTCATTCGGTGGATCCATTCTAATTTATTCGTACGATCCATTCTAATTCACTCGCAGGATCCATTCTAATTTATTCGTAAGATCCATTCTAATTCATTCATACGATCTATTCTAATTCATTCGCATGATCCATTCAAATTCATTCGTACGATGCAATCTAATTCATTCGCACAAATGTATCTATTCTAATTCATTCGCACGATCCATTCTAATTCATTCATACGATCCATTGTAATTCATTCCCAAGATCCATTCTAATTCATTCGTACGATCCATTCTAATTCATTCGCACAATCTATTCTAATTCATTCGTACGATTAATTCTAATTCATTCGCTCGATCCATTCTAATTCATTCGTACGATCCATTCTAATTCATTCGCACGAATGGATCCATTCTAATTCATTAGTACGATCCATTCTAATTCATTAGTACGATCCATTCTAATTCATTCTTACATTCCATTCTAATTCATTCGCACGAATGTATCCATTCTAATTCATTCGCACAATCCATTCTAATTCATTCGTACGATCCATTCTAATTCATTCGTATGATCCAATCTAACTCATTCGGTGGATCCATTCTAATTTATTCATACGATCCATTCTAATTCATTCGCACGATTCATTCTAATTTATTCGTACGATCCATTCTAATTCATTCGTACGATATATTCTAATTCAATCGCATGAACCATTCTAATTCATTCGTACGATCCATTCTAATTCATTCGTACAATCCATTCAAATTTATTCGTACGATGCAATCTAATTCATTCGCACAAATGTATCTATTCTAATTTATTCGTACAATGCGTTCTAATCCATTCGTACGATCCATTCTAATTCATTTGTACGATCTATTCTAATTCATTCGCACGAATGAAACAATTCTAATTCATTTAAATGATCCATTCTAATTCATTCGTACGATTCATTCTAATTCATTCGTATGATCCATTCAAATTCATTCGTACGATACATTCTAATTCATTTGCATGAATGTATCCATTCTAATTTATTCGTACGATCCAGTCTAATTCATTCGTACGATCCATTCTAATTCATTCGCACGAATATATCCATTCAAATTTATTCATACGATCCTTTCTAATTCATTCGCACGATCCATTCTAATTCTTTCATATGATCCATTCTAATTCATTCGCACGAATGTATCCATTCTAGTTCATTCGTACGCTCCATTCAAATTCATTCGTACGCTCTATTCTTATTCATCGCACAAATGTATCCATTGTAATTTATTCGTACGGTCCATAATTCATTCGTATGATCCATTCTAATTCATTCGCACGAATGTATCCATTCTAATTCATTCGTACGATCCATTCTAATTTATTCGCACTATCCATTCTAATTCATCCGCACGATATATTCTAATTTATTCGTACGATCCATTCTAATTCATTCGCACGAATGTATCCATTCTAATTCATTCGTACGATCCATTCTAATTCATTCGCACGATCGATTCTAATTCATTCGTATGATCATTCTAATTCATTCGTATGATCCATTCTAATACTTTCGTATGATCCATTCTAATTCATTCGTACGATCTATTCTTATTCTTTCGTACGATCTATTCTAATTCATTCGCATGATCTATTCTAATTCATTCGTACAATCCATTCTAATTCATTCGTACGATCCATTCTAATTCATTCGCACTATCCATTCTAATTCATTCGTACGATCCATTCTAATTCATTCGTACGATCCATTCTAATTCATTCGTACAAATGTATCCATTCTAATTCATTCGTACGATCCATTCTAATTCATTCATACGATCTATTCTAATTCATTCGCACGAATATATCCATTCTAATTCATTCGCACAATCCAATCTAATTCAAACGTACGATCCATTCTAATTCATTCACATGATGTATTCTAATTCATTCGTATGATCCATTCTAAATCATTCGTATGATTCATTCTAATTCATTCGTACGATCCATTCTAATTCATTCGCACAAATGTGTCCATTCTAATTCATTCGTACGATCCATTCTAATTCATTCGCACGATTCATTCTAATTCATTTGTACGAATGTATCCATTCTAATTCATTCGCATGATCCATTCTAATTCATTCGCACGATCCATTCTAATTCATTCGTATGATCCATTCTAATTCATTCGTACGATCCATTCAAATTCATTTGCATGAATGTATCCATTCTAATTCATTTGTACGATCCATTCCAATTCATTCGTATGATCCATTCTAATTCATTCATGCAATCCATTCTAATTCATTCATACGATCCATTCTAACTCATTCATACGATCCATTCTAATTCATTCGCATGAATGTATGTATCCATTCTAGTTCATTCGCACGATTCATTCTAATTCATACGTACAATCCATTCTAATTCATTCGCACGAATGTATCCATTCTAATTCATTCGTACCGTCCATACTAATTCATTCGCACGATCCATTATAATTCATTCATATGATCCATTCTAATTCATTCGTACGATCCATTCTAATTCATTTGTATGAATGTAACCATTCTAATTCATTCGTATGATCCATTCTAGTTCATTTGCAGGATCAATTCTAATTCATTCATACAATCCATTCTAATTCATTCGCACGAATGTATCCATTCTAATTCATTCGCACGATCCATTCTAATTCATTCGAACGGTCCATTCTAATTCATTCACAAGAATGTATCCATTCTAATTCATTCGCACGAATGTATCCATTCTAATTCATTCGTACGATCCATTCTAATTCATTCGCACGATCCATTCTAATTCATTCGCACAAATGTATCCATTCTAATTCATTTGTACGATCCATTCTAATTCATTCGCACGATCCATTCTAATTCATTCGTACGATCCATTCTAATTCATTCGCACGAATGTATCCATTCTAATTCATTCGTACGATCCATTCTAATTGATTCATACGATCTATTCTAATTAATTCGCACGATCCATTCTAATTCATTCGTACGATCCATTCTAATTTATTCGCATGATCCATTCTGATTCATTCGTACGATCCATTCTAATTCAGTCGCACGATCCATTCTAATTCATTCGCACGATCAATTCTAATTTATTCGTACGATCCATTCTAATTCATTCGTACGGTCCATTCTAATTCATTCGCAAGAATGTATCCATTCTAATTCATTCGCACGATCCATTCAAATTCATTCGTACGATCCGTTCTAATTTATTCGTACGATCCATTCTAATTCATTCGTACGATCCATTCTAATTAATTAGTACGATCCATTCTAATTCATTCGCACGAATATATATGCATTCTAGGTCATTCATACGATCCATTCTAATTCATTCGCACAAATGTATCCATTCTAATTCATTCGTACGGTCCATTCTATTTTATTCGCAAGAATGTATCCATTCTAATTTATTCGCACGATCCATTCTAATTCATTCATACGATCCATTCCAATTCATTCTTACAATTCATTCTAATTCATTCGTACGATCCATTCTAATTCATTCATACGATCCATTCTAATTCATTTGCACGAATGTATCCATCCTAATTCATTCGTACGATCCATTCTAATTCATTCGCACGATCCATTCTAATTCATTCGTATGATCCATTCTAATTCATTCGTACAAATGTATCTATTTTAATTTATTCGCACGATACATTCTAATTCATTCGTACGATCCATTCTAATTCATTCGCACGATCCATTCTAATCCATTCGTACAAATGTATCAATTCTAATTCATTTGTACGATCTATTCTAATTCATTCGTACGATCAATTCTAATTCATTTGTACGATCCATTCTAATTCATTCGCACGAATGTATCCATTCTAATTCATTCGCACGATCCATTCTAATTTATTCGTACGATCAATTCTAATTCATTCGCACGATCCATTCTAATTCATTCGTACGAATGTATCGATTCTAATTCACTCATACGATCCATTCTAATTAATTCGTACGATCAATTCTAATTCATTTGTACGATCCATTCTAATTCATTCGCACGAATGTATCCATTCTAATTCATTCGCACGATCTATTCTAATTCATTCGTATGATCCATTCTAATTCATTCGTACGATCTATTCTAATTCATTCGTACGATCCATTCTAAATCATTAACACGAATGTATCCATTCTAATTCATTTGAATGTTTTTAGTTTAATTCATTCGTATGATCCATTCTAATTCATTCGCACGAATGTATCCATTCTAATTCATTCGTACTATCCATTCTAATTCATCCATACGATCCATTCTAATTCCTTCGTATGATCTATTCTAATTCATTCGCACGATCCATTCTAATTCATTCTTATGATCCATTCTAATTCATTCGCACGAATGTATCCATTCTAATTGATTCGTACGATCCATTCTAATTCATTCGCACGAATGTAACCATTTTAATTCATTTGTACGATCCATTCTAATTCATTCGTACGATACATTCTAATTTATTCGCATGAATGTTTCTAATTCATTCGCACGATCCATTCTAATTCATTCGTACAATCCATTCTAATTCATTCGCACGATCCATTTTTATTCATTCATACGATCCATTCTAATTCATTCGCACAATCCATTCTAATTCATTCGTACAATCCATTCTAATTCATTCGCATGATCCATTCTAACTCATTCGGTTGATCCATTCTAATTCATTCGTACGATCCTTTCTAATTTATTCGCACGATCCATTCTAATTTATTCGTACGATCCATTCTAATTCATTCGTACGATCTATTCTAATTCATTCGCATGATCCATTCTAATTCATTCGTACGATCCATTCTAATTCATTCGTACAATCCATTCAAATTCATTCATACGATGCAATCTAATTCATTCGCACAAATGTATCTATTCTAATTCATTCGCACGATCCATTCTAATTCATTCATACGATCCATTCTTATTCATTCCCAAGATCCATTCTAATTCATTTGTACGATCCATTCTAATTCATTCACACAATCTATTCTAATTCATTCGTACGATCAATTCTAATTCATTTGCTCGATCCATTCTAATTCATTCGTACGATCCATTCTAATTCATTCGCACGAATGGATCCATTCTAATTCATTAGTACGATCCATTCTAATTCATTCTTACATTCCATTCTAATTCATTCGTATAAATATATCCATTCTAATTCATTCGTACGATCCATTCTAATTCATTCGTACGATCCATTCTAATTCATTCGCGCGAATGTATCATACGAATGAATTAGAATGGATCATGCGAATGAATTAAAATGGATCGTACAAATAAATTGGAATGGATCGTGCGAATGAAATAGAGTAGATCGTATGAACGAATTAGAATGGATCGTACGAACGAATTAGAATGGATCGTATGAACGACTTAGAATGGATCATACGAATGAATTAGAATGGATACATTCGAGCGAATGAATTAGAATGGATCGTACGAATGAATTAGAATGGATACATTCGAGCGAATGAATTAGAATGGATCGTACGAATGAATTAGAATGGATTGTACGAATGAATTAGAATGGATCGTACGAACGAATTAGAATGGATCGTACGAACGAATTAGAATGGATCGTATGAACGAATTAGAATGGATCGTACGAATGAATTAGAATGGATACATTCGAGCCAATGAATTAGAATGGATCGTACGAATAAATTAGAATGGATCATAGGAATGAATTAGAATGGATCGTGCGAATGAATTAGAAAGGATCGTGCGAATGAATTAGAATGGATCATACGAATGAATTAGAATGGATCGTGCGAATGAATTAGAATGGATCGTGCGAATGAATTAGAATGGATCATATGAATTAATTAGAATGGATCATACGAATGAATGTGAATGGATCGTGCGAATGAATTAGAAAGGATTGTACGAATGAATTAGAATGGATACATTCGTGCGAATGAATTAGAATGGATCGGACGAATGAATTAGAATGGATCGTACGATTCATTCTAATTCATTCGTACGATCCATTCTAATGCATTCGTACGATTCATTCTAATTCATTCGCACGATCCATTCTAATTCATTCGTACGATCCATTCTTATTCATTCATACGATCCATTCTATATCATTCGCACAATCCATTCTAATTCATTCTTACGATCCATTCTAATTCATTCGTATGATCCATTCTAACTCATTCGGTGGATCCATTCTAATTCATTCGTACGATCCATTCTAATTCATTCGCAAGATCCATTCTAATTTATTCGTACGATCCATTCTAATTCATTCGTACGATCTTTTCTAATTCATTCGCATGATCCATTCTAATTCATTCGTACGATCCATTCTAATTCATTCATACAATCCATTCAAATTCATTCGTACGATGCAATCTAATTCATTCGTACAAATGTATCTATTCTAATTCATTCGTACAATGCGTTCTAATCCATTCGTACGATCCATTCTAATCCATTCGTACGATCCATTCTAATTCATTCGCACGATTGTATCCATTCTAATTCATTCGTACAATCCACTCTAATTCATTCGCACGATCCATTCTAATTCATTCGTATGATCCATTCTAATTCATTACTACGATCTATTCTAATTCATTCGCTCGAATATATCCATTCTAACTCATTCGTTCGATCCATTCTAATTCATTCATACGATCCATTCAAATTCATTCACATGATCCATTCTAATTCATTCGTACGATCCATTCTAATTCATTCTCACGAATGTAACCTTTCTAATTCATTTGTATGATCCATTCTAATTCATTCGTACGATCCATTCTAATCCATTCGTACGATCCATTCTAATCTCTTCGTACGATCCATTCTAATCCATTCGTACGATCCATTCTCATTCATTCACACGGATGTAACCATTCTAATTCATTCGTACGATCCATTCTAATTCATTCGCACGAATATATCCATTCTAATTCATTTGCACGATCCATTCTAATTCATTCATATGATCCATTCTAATTTATTCGTACGATCCATTCTAATTCATTCGCTCGAATGTATCAATTCTAATTCATTCGTACGATCCATTCTAATTCGTACGTACGATCCATTCTAATTCGTTCGTACTATCCATTCTAATTCGTTCGTACGATCCATTCTAATTCATTCGCACAATCCATTATAATTCATTTGTACGATCGATTTTAATTCATTCGAATGATCCATTCTAATTCATTCGTATGATACATTCGTGCGAATGAATTAGAATGGATCGTACGAATGAGTTAGAATGGATCGTACGAATGAATTAGAATGGATGCATTCGTGCGAATGAATTAGAATGGAATGTAAGAATGAATTAGAATGGATCGTACTAATAAATTAGAATGGATCCATTCGTGCGAATGAATTAGAATGGATCGTACGAATGAATTAGAATGGATCGAGCGAATGAATTAGAATTGATCGTACGAATGAATTAGAATGGATCTTGGGAATGAATTATAATGGATCGTACGGATGAATTAGAATGGATCGTGCGAATGAATTAGAATAGATACATTTGAGCGAATGAATTAGATTGCATCGTACGAATGAATTTGAATGGATTGTACGAATGAATTAGAATGGATCGTACGAATGAATTAGAATGGATCATGCGAATGAATTAGAATAGATCGTGTGAATGAATTAGAATGGATCGTACGAATAAATTAGAATGGATCGTGCGAATGAATTAGAATGGATCGTATGAATGAATTAGAATGGATCCACCGAATGAGTTAGAATGGATCATACGAATGAATTAGAATGGATCGTACGAATGAATTAGAATGGATTGTGCGAATGAATTAGAATGAATCGTATGAATGAATAAGAATGGATCGTGCGAATGAATTAGAATGGATTGTGCGAATGAATTAGAAACATTCGTGCGAATGAATTAGAATGTATCGTACGAATGAATTAGAATGGATCGTACAAACGAATTAGAATGGTTACATTCGTGCGAATGAATTAGAATAGATCGTACGAATCAATTAGAATGGATACATTCGTGCGAATGAATTAGAATGGATCATGTGAATGAATTAGAATAGATCATACGAAGGAATTAGAATGGATCGTATGGATGAATTAGAATGGATAGTGCGAATGAATTAGAATGGATACATTCGTGCGAATGAATTAGAATGGATCATACGAATGAATTAGATTAAAAACATTAAAATGAATTAGAATGGATACATTCGTGTTAATGATTTAGAATGGATCGTACGAATGAATTAGAATGGATCGTACGAAAGAATTAGAATGTATCGTACGAATGAATTAGAATGGATCGTACGAATGAATTAGAATGGATCGTACAAATGAATTAGAATGGATCGTACAAGTGAATTAGAATTGATCGTACGAATGAATTAGAATGGATCGTATGAATGAATTAGAATGGATGCATTCGTACGAATGAATTAGATTGGATCATGCGAATGAATTAGAATGGATCGTACGAACGAATTGGAATGGATCATTTGAATGAATTAGAATGGATACATTCGTGCGAATGAATTAGAATGTATCGTACAAATGAATTAGAATTGATCGTCCGAATGAATTAGAATAGATCGTACGAATGAATTAGAATTGATACATTCGTACGAATGAATTAGAATGGATCGTGTGAATGAATTAGAATGGATCGTACGAATGAATTAGAATGTATCGTGTGAATAAATTAGAATGGATACATTTGTGCGAATGAATTAGAATGGATTATACGAATGAATTAGAATGGATCGTGCGAATGAATTATAATGGATCGTACGAATGAATTAGAATGGATACATTCGTGCAAATGAATTAGAATGGATCGTATGAATGAATTAGAATGGATCGTACGAATGAATTAGAATGAATCGTAAGAATGAATTAGAATGGATCGTATGAATGAATTAGAATGGATCGTTCGAATGAATTAGAATGGATCGTGTGAATAAATTAGAATGGATACATTCTTGCGAATAAAATAGAATGGACCATACGAATGAATTAGAATGGATCGTGCGAATGAATTAGAATGGATACATTCGTGCGAATGAATTAGAATGGATACATTCGTGCGAATGAATTAGAATGGATTGTGCGAATGAATTAGAATGGATCGTGCGAATGAATTAGAATGGTTCGTGCGAATGTATTAGAATGGATCATACGAATGAATTAGAATGGATCGTACGAATGAATTAGAATCGATACATTTATGTGAATGAATTAGAATGGATCGTACGAATGACCTAGAAAGGATACATTCGTGTGAATGAACTAGAATGGATCATACGAATAAATTAGAATGGATCGTACGAATTAATTAGAATGGATCGTACGAATAAATTAGAGCGGATCGTAGGAATGAATTTGAATGGATCATGTGAATGAATTAGAATGGATACATTCTTGCGAATGAATTAGAATGGACCGTACGAATGAATTAGAATGGATTGTACGAATGAATTAGAATCGATCGTGCGAATGAATTAGAATGGATCGTGTGATTGAATTAGAATGGATCGTACGAATGAATCAGAATGGATCGTACGAATAAGTTAGAATTGATCGTACGAATGAATTAGAATGGATCATGCGAATAAATTAGAATGGATCGTACGAATGAATTAAAATGGATACATTCGAGCGATCCATTCATGCGAATGAATTAGAATGGATCGTACGAATGAACTAGAATGGATCGTAGGAAAGAATTTGAATGGATCGTTCGAATGAATTAGAATGGATCGTAGGAATGAATTAGAATGGATCATACGAATGAATTAGAATGGATACATTCGTGTGAATGAATTAGAATGGATCGTACGAATGAATTAGAATAGATCGTGCGAATGAATTAGAATGGATCGTACAAATGTATTAGAATGGATACATTTGTGCGAATGAATTATAATGGATCGTGCGAATGAATTAGAATGGATCGTACGAATAATTAGAATGGATACATTCATGCGAATGAATTAGAATGGATCGTATGAATAAATTAGAATGGATTGTACGAATGAATTAGAATGGATCGTGCGAATGAATTAGAATGGATACATTCTTGCGAATGAATTAGAATGGACTGTTCGAATGAATTAGAATGGATCGTGCGAATGAATTAGAATGGATACATTCGTGCGAATGAATTAGAATGGATTGTGTGAATGAATTAGAATAGATCGTGCAAATGAACTAGAATGGATCGTACGAATGAATTAGAATGGTTACATTCATGCAAATGAATTAGAATGGATTGTACGAATGAATTGGAATGGATCGTATAAATGAATTAGAATGGATCGTACGAATGAATTAGAATGGATCGTGCGAATGAATTAGAATGGATACATTCGTGCGAATGAATTAGAATGGATTGTACGTATGAATTAGAATGGATCGTGCGAATGAACTAGAATTAATACATACATTCATGCGAATGAATTAGAATGGATCGTATGAATGAGTTAGATTGGATCGTATGAATGAATTAGAATGGATTGCATGAATGAATTAGAATGGATCATACGAATGAATTGGAATGGATCGAACGAATGAATTAGAATGGATACATTCATGCAAATGAATTAGAATGGATCGTCCGAATGAATTAGAATGGATCATACGAATGAATTAGAATGGATCGTGCGAATGAATTAGAATAGATACATTCGTACAAATGAATTAGAATGGATACATTTGTGCGAATGAATTAGAATGGATCGTACGAATGAATTAGAATGAATCATACGAATGAATTAGAATGGATCATACGAATGAATTAGAATACATCATGTGAATGAATTAGAATGGATCGTACGTTTGAATTAGATTGGATTGTGCGAATGAATCAGAATAAATACATTCGTGCGAATGAATTAGAATAGATCGTATGAATGAATTAGAATGTATCGTATGAATGAATTAGAATGGATCGTACAAATGAATTAGAATGTATCGTACGAATAAATTAGAATGGATACATTTGTGCGATGAATAAGAATGGAGCGTACGAATGAATTAGAATGGAGCGTACGAATGAACTAGAATGGATACATTCATGCGAATGAATTAGAATGGATCATATGAAAGAATTAGAAAGGATCGTGCGAATGAATTAGAAAGGATCGTACGAATGAATTAGAATGGATATATTCGTGCGAATGAATTAGAATGGATCGTACGAATGAATTAGACTGGATCGTACGAATGGGTTAGAATGGATCATACGAATGAATTAGAATGGATCGTACAAATGAATTAGAATGGATCGTACAAATGAATTAGAAAGGTTACATTTGTGAGAATGAATTAGAATAGATCGTACGAATGAATTAGAATGGATCGTACGAATGGATTAGAATGGATCATACGAATGAATTAGAATGGATCGTATGAACGAATTAGAATGGATCGTACGAATAAATTAGAATGGATACATTCGAGCGAATGAATTAGAATAGATCGTACGAATGAATTAGAATGGATCATACGAATGAATTAGAATAGATCGTACGAATGAATTAGAATGGATCATATGAATGAATTAGAATGATTACATTCGTGCGAATGAATTAGAATGGATCGTACGAATGGATTAGAATGGATCGTACGAATGGATTAGAACGCATTGTACGAATGAATTAGAATAGATACATTTGTGCAAATGAATTAGATTGCATCGTACGAATGAATTTGAATGGATTGTACGAATGAATTAGAATGGATTGTACGAATGAATTAGAATGGATCATGCGAAAGAATTAGAATAGATCATACGAATGAATTAGAATAGGTCGTACGAATAA